>BPLR01014577.1:0-41511 GCA_021605095.1 Caerostris extrusa
TCATGAATCATTTCAAGAGTTAAGGGGCCCAAACTACCATTTTTCCGCCAAAATTTGAAAATTCGAAGGGAGTTTTATTTGCTTGCTGCAAATTGATTGCGTCACGAACTCCTAACCACAGACAACATCATGTTCAAACATGATAAGATTAGAAATAGAAATTTATTATTTTAGATGTTAAATGCACCATAAAATAACAATGATAAGTAATAAGACTTTTCATCAAAATAGCAACATCATAAGAAAAATGTATCATTTTGAAATATATACCCAAATAATGAACAAACAATAACAATTATGGGTTTCTGAAAATGACTTGCAGGCTAAAAAATTTCTAGAATTTCCTTTTATTTCTTATCATTAATAAAATTTTGAGTTCATTAAGGCATTTAATAAATTCATTTTTATATTAATTAATTAATTAAAGATTCTTTATTGAAATGATGTCTCTTTTAGATGTGTGAAATCTTTAATATCATTGAAAAAGAGATGAAGGAATTTGAGGTAATTTATAATTAAATTATATATTAATCTTATATATATATATTTATATATTCATGTATTTTTCAGGTTTGTAGAGGTATTTTGTTTAGTTTTACTAGACAACTTGTTTTACACGCTGTTATTAAAATATTTTTTACAAATATGTGTGCATTTTTATCTGTTTATGCTGTTTTAGTCGTTCACCTTATTGATCTTTGTGTTTTGTATAATTTTCACTTTCGTTACTGCGGGTAAGTATGACGCCTGATTATGAATTTCTTTTTACTTTTTTAAAGGTATTCTGAATGAGACTCTTTGAGAGATGATGTGAGAATGTGATGTTTTTGCCACTTTAACTGTGTTTCAGTGAAGGGCATGGTATTGAGTAACGAATACTATTGTGGCATTTGGTGTGCAAAAAAAAAGATCATTTTAATATTCCAATCCTTGTCAGTTAACTTTTAATTTTAAATTGATAGACAGTGTTCGATCAATTTAAAAAATAAAAGTTAACTGACAAGATGATTGAATATTAAAAGACATCACTTTTTCACTCTATTAAACTGATGATCCGAGACTTTTTCGAACACTCTATCTGATAATCTACTTGAAGGCAACTCATCTAAACCTGGTTTTAACTTTATTCTAAACATCCCTTGATTAGCCCAGGTTTAAAGCTGTTGCCCTTTTCAGACTCCTGACGGGCCATGATTGTATGGCCAACCATCTTTTCGAATGAAAATATTTGCAAGCCCAAAAATGCATGCTCTGCAGTCTTGGAGAGGACATGATTCATCCCACCTTCCTGTCTGCCCCACCCAGCCACATCTACTGTGTGGGTCGTTGCTGGAGGCTAGAGGCCTCTCTGGGGCTAAACATGTCTCTATGTGATTTCTTTCGATTCTCGTAGTTGTTTTCAGTTCCTTGTGTTCTTTCCTTTTAATTTTATTACTTATTGTAGCCTGCCATTAGAAATAAAAAAAAAAATATATACTGTGTTCTTATCTATACTCATCTGTCTATCTATCTGTCTCTCTCTCTCTATATATAATGAAAGAATTACCTTTAAGCCCAGATGAATGAAAATGAATAAATGTTTCCTTTATAGCAAAAATAAATGTAATATAAAAAGTAATTTTTATCAAATTCTCAAAGGTTGAATTCATAAAAAAAGTGTGATAAATTTTATAATAATCAAAACTTGCAAGAAACCTATGCGTTTACAACGAAACTATTGTAATAGGTATATCCGGAATACTTTCATTACATTCTCCTAAATTTTTTATTTCACTCTTCGAGTTTTCTTTTAGTCAACTCTTATTTATATGAATGATTGGAAAAGGAGTATTTCTTTCTTATAATATCAAAATTTCTGTTACATGTGAGAATATCAGAAAAACAGGTAATATAAAAAAAAAATTTTTTTAAAGTCATTTCCTACTTTTTTTTTCACTCTATTGCAGAAAGTCCTTTTATAAATAATTTTCATTCATTTTTTTAAGTTTATCTGGCGCCATCTATTAGGCAACTTAAATCTAAAAAAAAACTGAAATTAATTAATTAAATTTAATGAATGAATTAATATTTGAAAATACTGTATTAACAACCAGCGTCATCCACTACAAGTTAACAAAAAATGTATTTGAACTAGAGTGGATGAATAAAAAGTATTTTATGAACGATTGAAAATTTGAACAAGATATATATAGGGAGAGTGGGAGCTAATAGAAGGAATTGAATAAGATTAAAAATCAATAAAAAATAGTGAAAATCACTTTTTTGGAAGATGTGTGAAGGCAGTGTGATTAAAAAAAAAAAAAAAAAAAAAAAAAGCAGTTATCGGACATATTTACACGGAATTATAAATCAAGTAAAGATAAAAAGAACCAAAAAAGAATTCATTTGAGAATGCAAGAATTAATTTTAAAGAAACTCCAGAAAACTTTCAAGTTTTAATTTTTGAGATTCTAAAAGAACAAATTAAAAAAAAAAAATGTAATTAATCAATTAATACAATAGCTTCATTTATTATCTTCAAAAAAAAAAGCATTCTTAGAATTTTAGTTTTTTATTGATACTTTCAAAAAAATAAAGAACAGGTAATTTATTATCTGCAAATTCTATGATTTTTTTTTTTTAAACTTACAATCTGAGGTTTTTTACGCAGAATATTGCAATCCTACAATGAAATAGTTCTAAATTTCTTTTAAAAATAGAGTGATTACTTAAAATAATAGTAGTAATGATGAAAAACTTTTGCAAAACCAAGATAAAAGGAAGTAATAGGTATAAACCTAGCAATTGATTGACCATTGGCAGCCATTACCTATAATATCGTGCGATTTACAACATGACCTCTCATCTCTTTTAATAGTTCTTTTCATTTAAAAGTAATTTTAGAAATATGAAATTTTTCATGTCGTCTTCACACCAAGGCATAAAGCGACCAATAGGCAAACCTCAGGGATTATGTACTGTGATTGGTCTATACTTTACGCTATAATTTTTGATGTAAAGGCAGCTTCAGACATCGGCAATTTAATTTAAAAAGCGATTGAAAGCAAGTGCGCGATTGTTTTGATTGGGCGCCAAATTTTGTACTAATAGGCTTAGCTTCGTTTCTTTTCTTTTTTTTTCAATTCCTTCTAAAAATACACTCTATGTATATCTCGTTCAAATTTTCAATCGTTCCTAAAATACTTTTTTTATTCATCCGCTCCAGTTCAAATACATTTTTTTTTTGAACTTGTAGTGGATGACACAAATGTGAATACATTTTTCAAATATTAATTCAGTAATTAAATTTAATTAATTAATTAATTTTTTTTTTTCAGATTTAAGTTGCATATATCTACCAATAGATGGCGCCAGATAAAAAGAAATGAATGAAAATTATTTATAAAGGACTTTCTGAAATAAGTGAAAAAAAAAAAAAGTAGGAATTGACTTTAAAATTTTTTTTTTTAATATTATTTTATGAGTACTTGATTTAAGTGTATAGCTATTACTTTTAACGTTTTGAATAACTTTCTGTTGAAACTGTTTTAAAATGTTGATAATGTTGTTATATTTAGAAATTGAAACTCTTTGAATAGAGCTGTGAGTACAACGAAGCAGTCTGACGATTTAAAATGCAAAGGTAGCAGCTTCACAATTTTGTCGAAAAATGAGAAAAAATATTCGGCTTCTGTTTGAATGTTTCGTTTCGAAAAAAATAAATAATAATAATATTTAATCAAAGTAGAAAAGGTGATTATTGAATATAATATATGAAAAATGTTTCTTTTAATTTGCCTCACCGCCAAATTAAAAATCCGCGTGCCGAATAGAACCTTTCGGGCAATAATTTTGCCCATTTTCCCTGTTATACCTAGTCAAATTCAACGAAAATAGATAAAAAAAAAAATAAGTTATTTATAATAGTATTTTAATTTTTATCTTCGTATGCTATTATGATGGTGAAATCAAATTAATCATTTTTCATGGCAAACTGTCAGTAGATCAATCTTGTCCATTGTTTTCGGGGAAATATTTTTAAATGCTATTGAAAGATCTAGTTTTGGTGTTTTTACTGCTGTGTCCAAAGTGTAAAACCAATTTTAAATTTAAAATTCCCGAGGCTTATGGTATTTCTTTTTTTTTTTTTTTTTTTTTTTAGGTTGCTGGCACTGTTCTTGACATCTGTGTGAAATTTCACGTCAAAATATTCATTAGTGTTTGAATTACGCTTGGCTTTGTGGGACTCTAAAACTGATTCCGGCGATTTTTGAAATGTCTGAATAAAATTGAGCAATAACTTGCGTCAAATTTTCTTTGCGGAAACGTATAGAATGTTGCAGAAGGCATTCGGTGAGCATTTCCTATATCGGAAAAGAAATGTTTAGAAATGGTAAAAACAGTTCAAAGAAGGCAGAGAACGTGTTGAGGACGAAGAGCCCTCTGGTGGATCACCAACCTCAATCGGCGAAGCTCACGTCCAAAAAATTAAAGATTTGGCGCTTGCAAACAGTCGATTTTTTCAATTAGAGACCTTGCTACTGATGTTGAAATTTCAAAAGGATCTGTTAATTCCATTTTGGGCCTATAACACGTCAAATATTGATTGGTATCGAAAACACTGATGGGGCAAGTTCAAACTGCATTGATTCTTCTTGACTTTTGCCACAAATGAAACCCATGTCGTTCCACAACCATCGTATTCACACCGTGCGACTTCTGGCTATTCCCTAAACTCATAAGACCATTCCGGGTCACCGTTTTGAGTCGATTGAAGATATTCACCACGCGCTTTAATGGCCAGCCGATGACTTTTAGCATGCATTGAGGATGCATGGAAAAAAACTGCACTGTGTCCGGAGGGGGATTACTTTGAAGGCGGTGAAATAAATTTTGGAAGAATAAATAAAGAGTTTTTGAAAAAAAAATAATTGGTCTTACTTGTTGGGACACAGTAGTAGATGTAAAAATTCCAAAAATGAGTAGAATATTTAAACTATACTATAACAAATTTTATTAGTTTTAATATGATTCAACATATTAGGCAGGCAAAGAAAAATGATATTGATGTTGTTTGTTTGTTTGTGACTAATCCTCAATGTCCTGCAGTGCGGGACGGACATCCCATGAATGATCTACTCATGGATGGAAGGAAAGGGGCAGCTTCTGTTCTTATGGAGCCCCGTAGGTAGAAGTCTGACTTTTGCTCCGTGACGCTCTTACAGTCATATGAGACTGGGATTGAATGTAGCAATTTTAAATAAAATTTATCTTTGACGTTGTTTAACATTTAAGAATTATCTCTTTAATTTTTTTTTTCATTTCTAGCTATGTGGTTATCCTTTAATAACAAGATGTATTGAATATGGTAATCAGTGCGGTTAAAATAAGAAGGTAAGAATGGAATATGACATAAATAAATAATATTTATTTAAATATAGGGCAACATAAATTAATTACAAAATTTAATTAAAATTTGGTCAAATAGCAATTTGGCAATAATATTTTCTTAGTACATGGTGTCAAATCAATGCATTTCTCTTTTTGCTTATTGACTACATAATCAACTAAAAACTTTATCAAAACTTTTCATCTATTTTAAGTATGTTAAAAATTTAAGTTTTGAAACGAATTAACTCGAATAGAGATATATTAAAATAAAAAAAAAAGAAATCTTGATATGTTGGGAGTTCTGCTTCTATATTTTGTAATTATTTTCAGTTGAGGTACTTGCCAAGTTCCCTCCTAAACAAACAAAATAGCCGTGGCAGTATTTTTTTTCAATACCTTTGGCGTTACCATTTGGCGCGGAAATTAGAGTTGGCAATTGGACTAAAATGCCAAGATTGCAGAATTTATAAGATTTTTACAGCAGAATTCTTTAGACTCCCACAGTTAATACAAATTATTATTATTGAAATTAATACAAAAATAAGTAACTAAGCAAGAGAACTACTAGTAAATTTAAGTTAAATAAGAATAAGTTAATAAAGAATAACATTTGTTCTATATATATATATATTCGGAGTAGTTAGTCTATAATTTCTAAATAATATACTTATTTTTTATTTTTTTATAACGAATATTAGCTAATTTATGCAATTTTATTCTTGGAATATTGATTTCAAAAAGTGAGAATATATGAAAAGATTTTATTCTTGAATTCCTCTTTAATAAGAAAGAATCATGGTTGGGATGATGTAGATTATCTACCATACCACCATAATAACTTTATTTTTGTTGGTATGCATTTATTTTAATGTTGGTATTTTTGTTATTGATAACATAATTTTTTTCAGCTGAAAATCACCACTAGACAGGCAAGAAAATGATATTGGAAAGAAATGGAATTGTCTAATTTTGCTCATATTTTTAGATTCTTATAATATTGAGCTATATAGATTTTGTCATTACTTAAAATCAACTTATAATGTTACAAAAATAAAAGCAATTTTTCCCAAATATATTTTTCTTCCTTTGTGTGTGATTTTTGTCCTTTTCTAAATTGTTCCATGCTAAAATTTCAGCAAAGCAAACAATAAAGGAATCGTTAGTTGTTAATAAAATGGCAATGGTAACTATGTCAAATTATCCAAGTTCGCTGAAGATAGTACTACCAGTTTGGCTACCATGGTCATTCTTTGCTTGAATTCAGAATGATCTGCCCTTATTTTTCTCACCAATACGTGTCACACTAGTAGCAACCACTTGTTTATAGAGATCTCCACAATAATCACAGTTATCCACAATTTATTTTACTGTCGGTATTTTTGTTATTGACAACGTAATTTTTCAGCTGAAATGCACACCTAGGCAGACAAGATGATGATGTTGGAAATGAATCAAATTTCCTCATATTCCTTATATTTTTTGATTCTCATATTATTAAGCTATGTATATTTTACCATTACTTAAAACCAGCTTATAATGTTAGAAAAATAAAGAAATTTAACCCAAATAAAGGGGTTTTTTTTTGTGTGTGTGTGTGATTTTTGACCTTTTTTAAAATATTCAAATCAAAATTTTTGCAAAAAAACAATGAAAGAATTGCTGATTAGTTGTTAATAAAATCGCAGTAAAATGTACTCCGAGTTCACTGAACGAGAGCAAAGTGTCAACTTACTTTCGACCATGACTACCAAAGATATTTTAAATTATTTCAATGAATTCAGAATATTATTTTTCTCATAAATATGTGTCATGCTAATAGCAAACAAAATATTAATATTTTTATCCATATTGTGATTATTAAAATGTCCATATTGTGATTTAACTTTGAAATTCATTAAAATGTGACGTTTTTTATACAAAAAGTATTAAATTTTTTTCGTCATAAATTGGTTTAATAGTTAATTTTTTATTCGTTATACTGCAAAATAATTAATCTTTTTAATAATATTATCTAAATAAAATTTTTTGAAATAAACTTTTATAGAGATATTCACTACAACTCTAGAAGCCAACATTGCCAAACAGTCGTCTATATCGCCAAATGTACAAAACATTAAGTATAGTTTTGCAGAATAAACGCATTTCACACAACAATTTAAAAAAAAAAAACAATTATAAAAATTACCATCTGATTAAAATAATTTGCACATTTTATAAGGAATTTCTTAGTTTATATTTTAAATTTTATAACTTAACAATTGGGATTTACATAATTAATTATTCAAATATTTTGGTTTGACTGTTTTTTGTTCCACCAAATTATTTTATATAATACAAAATTAGTCGTACTTATTCAAAATTCAATTTGATTCATAATTTAAGTTACAAAAGTTATACTTTAAAAAGAAATTTCTTCCAAAAGCATATTCTAGATCAAATTTGTTATAACACACTAAAAATATATTGTAGAGGTCATAAAATTTCACTTTTAAGACATGTGACAGAAGACTTTGTATTAATTTAACTTGATAAAAGGATAGTGACAGGTTTCCAATTTCAATACTATTTCAATTCAATACAATTTCAATACTACGCAGTAAAGTACGAAGTAGTGTTATTGAAAAAAAATATAGCCGTTAAAGATCTTTTTTATAATAGAAAATAATAATAAAATAATATATAATTAACAAAAAATGCAAATTAATCTGAAATTATTGAACAATAAAGGTTTCAAGCTTTGTATTCCGCATAATAATAGAACTCAAATAATAATCCAAAGAACTCATCATGAAAGTATTAATTCATTTTTATTCTTTAAGCAAATAAAGGATATATATATTTTCAAAGATTCGAAAATAAACAGTTATCAACGCAATCCTAGTTGCACGAATTTGCTTTAGAAATGCTAATCATCTAGCGATAGGGAAAAAGCGGATATTTGAAAAATTAGCATAAATAAACTCAGATGAAATTACACAACAAAGAATTAAGAATCACCTGCTGGATTTATAAAAACTGATCACACGCAATAATTTCACACCTGCTCTATTATCAGATGATTTGATCGACATGATTATAAAACGTTTTAGTTTTATAATAACGCATATTTTTTATTTCATAAGCAACCCTAATGCAATAATAAGAAATTAAGCAATAATAGTTTTCAATTGTGTTTGCGAAACTTTTCAATATTTAGGTTTCGAAGAACGAGAAGACATTTAGAACTGTAGTAATGGCCAAAATAGTGTAAACCAATGTATTAAAAACAAATAATATATAAAAAAATTTTAAGTCGATTCCTACTTTTTTTCACTCTATTGCAGAAAGGCCTTTATAAATAATTTTCATTCATTTTTTAAGTTAGAAAAAATTCTCTCTCACATACACATTTTCCATTTCTCTCACTAATTTATTCACATGTTTCATTTTCCATTTTGTTCCCTCATTTTCCATTTAAACCCCGAATGAAAAAAGAATCTGAAAAAGAAATTTTTTTCCAGCGATCTACACGCTTTGCCACTGACGGTATTTATTCCTAAATTTATATCCTGCTAAATATCTTACATAAGAGAAATTTTTTTCTCCCATATAAAATTAAAATTAATTAATTAAATTTAATTAATGAATTAATATTTGAAAAAACTGTATTAACATCAAGTGTCATCCACTACAAGTGTAAAAAATGTATTTGAACTTGAGTGGATGAATAAAAAGTATTTTATTAACGATTGGAAATTTGAACAAGATATATATAGGGAGAGTGTGAACTAATAGTAAGAATTACAAAATACATTATTTGTGCATTTATATATTAAAAAATTAACTCTGATTTTAAAATAATATTCTTGCGAATATATAAGACAGATATTGCTTGTTTTATTTATGATTTCTCAGAATAATTAAATCATATTCTGTTAACTCATCTTGGAACATCTAATATAACAGGTTGTAATATGAATATAAAAATGTCTATAAGAGTCTCAATCTAATATGTGAATATATAATTTTTATATGCGGCCAACGGAGTTAGGATGCATTTCCAAAGTGGCCCGCAAGATCATTTGGATTGGCCACCCCTGGACTAATCATTTAAAAATAAAATTAAAGGTAGTTCCTGTCAGAGTTTTCCGATTCTGAGTCATCTTGAAAGTTTATAATAAACTAAAGAATTACTTTTAAAGAAAGAATGACTAATCGTTTAAAATAAAATTGAAGGTACCATGCATGTTTCATCATTTGATTGCTTTTTTACTCTGAAATAAAGGATATTTATTGTAATCATTTTGTTTAAAATATGCGATTATTACTCATTTCCAAATAACAAAAAAAAAAAAACAAAAGTTTAAATAATATGAAAAACAGTGAAAAAAAGAAGAAATTGAAAGTTTTTTATATTTAATGGTACTTTTGCTGAAATAGACCATTCGTTAAATCTCCTATTCAGAACAGATTTAAAGAAGTAGATTACCTTTAAATAAATCATTATGTATAAATACTGATTGCATGAATGATAGTAACAAGAATATGCATATACTGTAAAATTATAAAACCAATCACTCACTGATTCTTATAAACTGGTGTTTTGTCTATAGTGTGTTTTTATAAACTGGTGTTTTGTCTATAGTGTGTTTTTATAAGCTGATGTTTTGTGTAAGTTTTTTAAAACTGCTGTTTTGTTAATAACTTAAAAATACAAATTATGGTGTTTAATCATGATAGTAATTTTAAAACTTGTAAATCTGTAGTTAGTTGTGCGAGATATAACTATAAATGTATATAACAGTATTCATATATTCATAAACATAGACATTTAAGGAGTAATTATCATGAAAAAACAAATTAATAGATGGCGCCACATGATTAATGTTCTGATAAAAATTATAAACAAATTATTTTTTTAATAAACGGAAGTGTAGTTGAGAGCACTAATTAACTTCGAAATGTTTTAAAAAATTGTATGAAACATAATTTAATTAAATATCTTAAACAACCAAAAGTTTCTAAAAAGTTAATTTAATTAGATTAATTAAATATAATATTACGCATATTATTTAAATACAATTATATTAAATATGCTATTTCAATAAAAATGAGAATGAATTTATTAAAAAAACTTGAAAAAAAGTAATAAAATTAAAAAGGAATTTGATTCTTTTAGTTTAAGATTTGATTAAAAGTACTAATGATTTTCAATCAAAAGAATAAAAAAAAAATATCTAACAGAAATCAACCTTAAAAAATTATTTAAAGCTGATTTTTAAATTGAATAATTAAATTATTGAAACAATTTTTTCAAACATTTAAAAAACTCTATTTTTTTTTTTTCATAACTTAAATAGATCGCAACTATAGAAAATTAAATATTAAAAGTAATAATTATACATAGATTTAATTTTTTGAATATCAGATAGCGTTAGAAATAAAATATCAACTTGTTTACTCTATACACCCTTAAAGTTGCCAGAATCTGGAATCAGTCTGTAGTGATCTTTGGTAATTATAGTTTTTCAATTCCTTCGATTGGTTCTCACTCTCCCTATATATATCTTGTTCAAATTTTCAATCCTTCATAAAATACTTTTTATTAATCCACTCAAGTTCAAATACATTTTTTTTTAACTTGCAGCGGATGACACCTGATGTTAATACAGTTTTTCAGATATTAATTCATTAATTAAATTTAATTAATTAATTTTAGTTTTTTTTTTAGATTTAAGTTGCATATATCTACCAATAAATGGCGCCAGATAAACTTAAAAAAATGAATGAAAATTATTTATATAGGACTTTCTGCAATAGAGTGAAAAAAAGTAGGAATTGACTTTAAAATTTTTTTTTTATATATTACTTGTTTTTATAAAAATAATAAAAACTGGTTTAATAAATTTTGCTGATATGTTGCTTCTTACTTTGATTAATGATAAAAGTAAAAAACAACTGCTTTTTAGAAATAAAAGATTGATTTAAAAGAAAAAAATTTATTCACTGCAAAAAATTAAAATTTGATATAAATTTAAATCATTTAGAAAAAAAAAATATCAATTCATGATTAATGCAAATATTAGAGAGTATAAAAAATGTAATTAACTTAGAAAATTAGATCAAAGCACGTGTTTTTGTTTTAAAATAATATTTCTGATAATATAAAATAAATTTATTCTAACCATGCAAAGTATGGAAAAAGTAAATAAATATATAAAAATGTATTTATTTTCATTTAAATGTATATTATATAACTTTATATTTTTGATCATATTTAATTGAGTAATAATATTGAAAAGGGAACATAATTTTTTTCTGATAATTGATGCTAAAAATAATAACAAAAATTAAAAGTTATTCCACATAAAAATACAAATTGCTAATTTTAATAAATTTATAAGAACAACAGAAATCATCTTATTTAATTCCTTAATAACAATATACAAACAGAAAATTAGACAACTAATTGAAATGAAAGCATTTATTTGTTTTTATTTCAATATTAAATTCAAAATCTCTGGGACAAAAATTCAGTGTATTTTTCTTATCTGGACCGAAACATTGTTCCTAAAAATAATTAAACAAAAATTATTCAGCGTAAAATATCAGAAAAAAAGACTGTAACACATTTATTAAAATATTCTATTTCTAATTTTTATTTCAATCTCTATAATTAATAAAAACAATGTATACTTTCAATTATATTTATCATTTTCCTTAATTATATCAAAGAACTATAAATATTTGTTTATTTTTAATTATATCCCTCACAATAATAAATTATAGTTACATATGGTTGTACAAATTCAATAGCACAACGTCCATATGAATTTCTAGATTAAAAATAATTGCTGAATATCAGAAAATTATATAAGTTACGATATTTAGAATAATATACATTATGATTAGTAAATTGTTAATGCAACGTATAATTTTATTAATTTAATGTATAAAAATATTTTATTAATGTAATATTTTATAATGAATATTATATAATGCTATGTAAAATTTTATAATTTTGATATCTCACTTGAAAATTTTCCTTTCGTTTCTTAAAATTATTATTTCTCCTCGTTTGAAATTTCAAGCCCATTTTTACTGGATTTTTTTTTTTGAAAATATTGATTTTCATCTGTAAACTTCATTTTTTCATACATTGATATGAATTTATATATATTATTATTCTCATAATTAAAAGCTCTTTCTTTAAGAATGTGTTAAATTTCAAGTTACCACCTTAAAATATTTCTAAAGAAAGGTCTTATAATTGAATTAATTTAAAGTAAAGGGGTATATTTCTGAACAATATAGTTTTCACAGGTAAATTTTATATCTATAAAAAAACATTGTGAGCATCATGTTTCCTATAATTAAAAAAATAAAAATCTATAAATAATAAAAAAAAATAAATCATTAAATTTTTCGCTTACCTTTCAACAACAACATGGACTTTTATTATTGTTTTTATCCCGGCTAAAAAATAAATACAATGAATTTTTTACAACATATTAAAAAAAAAAAACATTTTGTTCCTAGAATTGGTTAAATCATTTGTACAACGATATTTATTATATTGTTTTATGTGCAGTAAATTTAAATTTAATTGAATAAAGAAAAGAAATTAAAACTGAAAATAATTTGTATAAATTATAAATTTATACAAATTATTTTCAATTTCAATTACCATTATTACACATTAATTACCGTTATTGCACATCAATTTCATACTCTTTTTCTTATAACATTTATCTTACAAGTGTTTAACTTATCTTTTTTATTCATTATATAATAAGTACAAAAACCCTCCTATTAATTTATCAACTTAAACATTAATTCAAAGAAAACTGAAGATGTGAATAAAAACATAGCCCAAAACGTATAAAAATGTATATGTAGTATATTTAGCAAGATTGACTTTTTCTTAAATTATTAAGAAAATTAATACTAATCGAACTTAAAATGTGTACTTTTGTAGTAAAAAAAAAAAAATGATGAAGTGCATTATCGTTTATTAATATTTCAATATGAAATAATAGTAAACGATATCTATATTCTCATTAAAAACAGGATATTCTTGCAATTCGTTCATATTAAGCTATTTTTTAATATTTTTGCTAATCCAACATTTTCTTTCATTACTTTCCTTTTAATTATTTTACTTAAAAACTCTCAATATTTAAAATTTTTTTGTTATATTATGAGATTTCTGATATCAATGCAATGTTTTTTACTAGCATTTTTTCCATTTTTTTTAAAAAATAATTGAATTATTTGAGTAAGTATGAAATATAAAGTCATTTAAAAAATACCTAGGACACAAGCTAATCACTGTCTCTAGACAAAAACAAGTAATAAAAAAAAAAAAAATTTTAAGTCAGTTCCTACTTTTTTCCCCACTATACTGCAGAAAGTCCTTTATAAATAATTTCCATTCTTTTTTTTTTTTATCTGACGCCCTTTATTGGTAGATACATGCAACTTAAATCTAAAAAAACTAAAACTAATTAATTAAATTTAATTACTGAATCAATATTTGAAAAAAACTGTATTAACATCCAGTGTCATCCACTACAAGTTAAAAAAAAAATGTATTTGAAGTTGAGTGGATGAATAAAAAGTATTTTATGAACGATTGTTGAACATTTATAAAAAAAATTGAAAGATATATATAGGGAGAGTGTGAGCTAATAGAAGGAAATTGAAAAATAGATTTGATTACAATTTTTAATCAGATTGATTGACTGAAATTTTTCTTGATGCCGACATGTAAAAAATTAAATTGTTATCCTTGAAAGTCCTATCAGGGAGACATATGTAGATTTCAATAACTTTCCGCCCTACAAATTTTTTACAGTTATGTTAATAAACCAAAGATTTTGACAAACTAGATGCTGATGTAAATAAAATAAGAAAAATGGTAAAAAATGGAATAGAAAAAAAGAGGAACAAAAACTTAGAAAGGAAATTTTTATTGGTTAAGAATAATTACGAATATACACTCAAGAGCCAAAACATTATGATCACCTGTCAATAACGTTATATTGTTATTATATATATTATTACACATATAATAATATATATATTATTTTTCTTCAGACTCTCTAGCAGCAGTTAAATACCACTTCCACCTGATCACGTGCCTTCCACATCATCCAGGCGAGTTCATTGCAAAATGTAGGGGGTGGTCATAATTTTTTTGGCTCTTTGTATATATAGTATATATATATATATATATAAAGTGACATAATAAAAATATGTAAATAAAAGTTACTTAATAATTGAAGCTAATTAATATCATACCTCATACACATATCTGGATATGCTTGGCAGTAAACCAAAACAGATTCCAAACATGCCTAAAATGAAACAATTTTATTGACAATATTTATACAAAAACGTCAGAAAACGACAGAAAAAAATAATTAAAAATACAAACAAATTAGAAGCAATCCTGTTGAAATTTTTATACTTTATATATTATATTAAGTTTAAAGGTAAGGAACGTAAATTATTAAAATTTTAATGCAACATATTTAATAACCTATATAAATAGGTAGTATTAATACATAATTTTGTATAACTGAAAAAAAGTTAAATTTTTTTAAATGAAAAAGAGTTCTGATCGTAAATTATTTATAGGGGTTTCAAAAATTTGAAAGATTTTGTAATGATTTAACAGAAAAAATACCTCATAAGTAAATTCTGCATTAATAATATTAGCTAATATTCTCTGCATTTAATAAACAATATTTAAAGTAAATATATTATGACATACTATTATAAATCTAATTACTATATCCGATTCCATTTACCAGTCTCTTAAAATTTTTTTTTTATTATCTGTCCCATTTTGCCATTTAGTTATTTAGAAAGAAATTAAGATGTAGTATACCTCATTTTGAAAAGACACTAGTACTAAAATATATATAGAAGAATCATTAAACGGTTCAAGAGGTAAATCTAGAGTTTAATCACATTAAGTCTAGTCTAAGATCCCCTTCTACTTTCATGGAGTAGGTACAAGCTCTGCTTTTGACATCAGAGTTAAATAATCAATCGCAGAAAATAAGTATTATCAGTAGATATGGTGGATATACACTGAAGTGACAAAAGTCATGGGATACCTCTTAATATCGTGTCGGCCCTCCTTTCGCCCGGCGAAGTGCAGCAACTCGACGTGGCATGGACTCAACAAGTCGTTGGAAGTCTTCTGCAGGAATATTGAGCCATGCTGTCTCGATAGACGTCCATAATTATGAAAGCGTTGATGGTGCAGGATTTTGGGCACGAACAGACCTCTCGATGATGCCCCATAAATGCTCGATGGGATTCATGTCGGGCGATCTAGGTGGCCAGATCATTCGTTGGAATTGTCCAGAATGTTCTTCAAACCAATCGCGAACAGTTGTGGCCCGGTGACATGGCGCATTGTCATCCATAAAAATCCCATCGTTGTTTCGGTACATGAAGTCCATGAATGGCTGCAAGTGATCTCCAAGTAGCTGAACATAAGCATTTCCAGTCAATGTTCGGTCCAGTCGCACCAGAGGACCAAGTCCATGCCATGAAAAAACAGCCCACACCATTACGGAGCCACCACCAGCTTGAACAGTGCCTTGCTGACAGTTTGGGTCCATGGCTTCAAGTGGGGTCTGCGCCGCACTCGAACCCTACCATCAGCTCTTACCAACTGAAATCGTGACTCATCGGACCAGGCCACGGTTTTCCATTCATCTAGGGACCAACCGATATGCTCACGTGCCCACGAGAATCGCTGCAAAGCGATGTCGTTCTGTCAGTAAAGGCACTCGAGTCGGTCTTCTGCCGGAATAGCCCAAGAAAGCCAAATTTCTCCGTACAGTTCTAACAGACAAGTCCCTTGTACGTCCCACATTGATTTCTGCGGTTATTTGACGCAGTGTTGCTTGTCTGTTAGAATTTACGACTCTTTGCAGACGTCGCCGGTCTCGGTCGTTAAGTGCAGGCGGTCGACCACTGCGTTGTCCATGGTGGTATGTTATGCCTGAAATTTCATACTCTCGGCACACTCTTGACACAGTGGATCTGGGAATGTTGAATTCCTAACGATTTCCGAAATGGCATGACCCATGCGTCTAGCTCCAACTAACATTCCGCGTTCAAAGTCTGTTAATTCCCGTCGTGCGGTCATCATCACGTCAAAACCTCTTCACATGAATAACTTGAACAGAAATGAAAGCTCTGCGAAAGCACTGCGCATTTATACCTGTTCTACGCGATGCTACTGCCATCTGAAAATTTGCATATTGCTATCCCATGACTTTTGTCACTTCAGTTACAACATATATACTAATATATATGTTGTAAGCACGCGAAATGCCTTTCATTTGCTGTTGTGATGCAGAAGTGGAAAAATTTATCAACTCTACAAAAAGGATAGATTATTGGTCTTCGGCGAAGCATTTTAGCTGCTTCATTAGCTAGCATTTCACAGCTGATGCAAGTGAACCTACACAGTCAATATAAACGAACGTTAACACGTATACGTTCCTTCCACTCTGTAGTAGAGGGATGGTGGTATCCAATGATTGTGTAATGGTGGAAGCAGATGAAATTTGCCTGTTTAGCATGGACACTGGACGTACACTGCTTGAAAAAAAGTTGGTTTCTTTGATGAATAAAGTTTTTTTCTCTATAGAATGGTATGATGATGACGAATAGTACGAATAACTTCAAAAATATCCTTTAATAAAATTTACGGATATAGACAGTGACCAGTGACATAAACATAGACTAGTGACATAGTGACTTAAACATAGACTAGTGACATAGTGACATAGACATAGGCTAGGGACATAGACATAGACTAGTGACATAGTGACATGACATAGACATAGACTAGTGACATAGTGACATAGACTAGTGACATAGTGACATAGACTAGTGACATAGTGACATAGACATAGACTAGTGACATAGTGACATAGACATAGACTAGTGACATAGTGACATAGACATAGACTAGTGACATAGTGACATAGACATAGACTAGTGACATAGACAGACTAGTGACATAGTGACATAGACATAGTGACTGATTGAAGCATTTTTAAATATACTAATTCATGTGGATAGTAATATATATTTACATGCATATTATTCTCCTGACCAAGATGGCAAGATAATGCGACATACAATACTGCTGTAATTGAATAGAAAATGATAAAAAAAACAAGAGGACGACTTTACTGCACTTTTTTGGAATCCAAATTTATTGGATTTTAGCCTATTTGAACGTCTATGTGTACTATGCTATTGGATTATACTTCACCTTGCACCCTTTAGTAGATTTCAACTGAACTGCATATATGTATGTATACGCTACAAATATCAACTATAAAATTATGCATCCAAAAATAGAAGTTTGAACTGGAATTGTCAAGGTGGATAGCGCATTGGATCTTCAAACTAGATTAACCCAATTCGAAACCAGACAAACTGTGAAGTGTAACTGAAAAATCTTTTGGCCCTGCCGGAAAAAAATGGTAGTAGACCTGAAATACTTTCCTTGCACTTGAGATAAAAGCTAAAACTTATGATATCGAAATGGGCCCTGATGGCCGAGTGGCTGGCGCTCGGTACCACAGGTATCGGGTTCAAATCCCCGCGTTGCCATGGGTGTTTGTAGTCGTTCGGAATCCACTTTAAACCGTAGGTCCCTGTCCTAATAGGATCGTGTAGAGCATTGCGGGGGCCATTGTTACTCTGCGTCCGTGGCTTATCTTCAAGTTACACGCGCCTCCTGGGTAGTGCAAAGTGAGTAACGTCGATGCAGCCATTATGGCTTAAAAAAGATCACGGTCTATTTGTCAGCTGCATTAGAAAGAAAAGAAAATGATGTCAAAATTACGACGCAATGTAGCAGAGAACTCTGGGTCATTCTGAATCTATTCCAGAGACAAATAATCAGAGGTCAAAGTGGGGGAAAACAGTATTACAATTTTTTTATGTAAATAAGAGTAACTTTTCAGTTTAATATGACACGTTATAAAAATTAATTTAATATACAGATTGAAGAGAATTATAGTTACAATCTACATGAAACATGCAATAAATACGAAGTTACGTTGCTAGTGAATATAAGAGAAACAAAAATTTTTCTTTGTAAGCAAAAGTAATTTTATAAGTTCATTTTTAATCATTTTATACGCAAATGGCTTTTTATCAATGCTCATTGATATATTTGAATTAAAATTTGTCTAAAGTAATAAATGAAGCCCTGATTTAAAGTAATAAAGTGACCCAGTGGTAATATGTGTTAATAGCGTGGTGAAGCTGTCCCTTGTCGCCATTGCGTTTTAGAAACAATGAAAATAGGTGGTTACCAAAAAATATTTCACAAAAAACATCTCACATAGGCTATCTATGTGAGTAAAACATCTCACACAGATAGCCAAACTGTTGGTGGAAATATTTCGTGTTCTCTCATTTACGATCTGCGATAACCCATCTATGGCTTGGTTTGTCGCTCTACGATCATTTTTTGGCACAATTTAGGCTCATTAGACCGGAACTTACAGTTTAACGTGGATTCCTAACCATTAACAAACATTCCTGTATTACGAAAGGCCAGAGCGCTAGCCAATTGGCCATCAAGCCGCATATAACCTATCCAAGCAGCATTGTTTTGAAGAAGTCAAAAATTAACTTCGATCGTGGATTTTGTAAGACGGATCGTTCTTGTCTGCCAATGCCTTCTGCCAAAGAGATGGTAAAAAGTGAAATCTAACGATGGGAAATATTTTGATTGATGTATTAATTAATTTTTTGATAAAAGAAATGTATGTTTTGAAGAAACAAATCGCATTAATTAAGTTCAATGTCCAATAATGCTATTGTACCCCAAAAAGTAAGATCGATTATTTTTTTTTTTCAAAAGCTCTTTATTTATTCTTCCAAATTTATTTCGTAGCCTTCAAAGTAATCCCCTCCGGACACAACGCACTTATGCCAACTTTTTTTCCAATCCTCAATGCATGCTAAAAAGTCATCGGTAGGGATGCCCTTCAAACCGCACGGCGATTTAAGTGGAATCTCTTCAATCGCTTCAAACGGTGTCCCCGGAGTGGTCTTTTGAGTTTAGGGAATAGCCAAAATCCGCACGGTGTGAATGCGGTCTTTGCTGAATTAATTCAGACATTTCAAAAATCGCCGGAATCAGCTTTAGCGTCTCACAAAGCCAAACGTAACTCAAACACTAATGAATATTTTGATGTAAAATTTCACACAGATGTCAAGGATAGTGCCAGCAACCTAAAAAAAAAAAAAAATTGAAATTCCATAATCCCCGGGAATTTAAATTGAAAATTGGTGTTACTTTTTGGACACAGTAGTATGTAAAGATAATTTTTATGCATACTCTTTTACATACCAATTATCCTCTATCTAACGAAAGTTTAAATTGTAGCACCCTTACCCTTGCTCTTCCAAATGCTGGATTTTCACCTGGTCCCAGTGAATTAACAGATGCTTCCTTCTAATATTTAAAGAGAAAACAAATACTGATTGTTTGAAAATAATATTTTTTCTAAGCAAATTATATTAATTATACATAAAAAAAAAAAATTATACTTACGATTCGGTTTATAAGACTTTCGCAAGCTGAATTATAACAGTCCATCTAGAAAATATATAAAATAATTAGTTAAACTTCTATATGTAGTAGACTTATGAGAAACATTTTAATGAATTTAGATGTATAATATTTTAGTATCTATCGTTTTCATATACCATAATTTCAATGAAGGTTGTACTAGTATTTCAAAACTCTGTGGGTTTACAGTAGATGCCAAAAAATAATAAAAAAATGTCATGGAGCATGATATTGCAAATCGCATTTAGACAGTTGAAACCGGAAAAAAATAATGATAGAGGCAATGGGACAACACAGAAATACTGTTCATACATGACGGGGAATTAGTATATTTTTGCTTAATAGATTGTAGAATACTCTTTTCAAAAGAGGTGGATTGGATGCTCCGAATTGTAACAACAAGAATTTCTCTATGTGTAAAATGTACGGTTATCACTAAGAGTAAGATCAGGCTATAGAATAAAAATTCATACAATTCTTAGTAGTGTACCTCCAAAAGATGTATATTGTATGAAGAGCATGTTGGTTGATCAATATTTGTGGATTAGTACAACGTCTACACTGAGCAATTTGTACATTTTCTTCTGGAGGATATGAGTGCTGTAAGACTTTGCCACATATCTTATTCCATAATCAGCGTTGGAAAGGAAAAAAATACCGCCAGTGAGTCGCTGAACCAGGTTGAGTTTGATTTGTCACTCTACGGTCATCTTGTGCACACGAGAGCTAAACAAGACCGGGATCTACAGTTTAAAGTGGATTCCAAACCACTAACAAACAATAATGCCATCGCCAGGGATTCGAGCCTGAAGCATGTGATACCAAAGGCCAGAGTGCTAGCCACTTGGCCACCAGGCCACAGTCGCTGAACCAGATTTGAAGGTTGTCTGAATGTGTCATTAGTAAACTCTTTGTGAATCTGCATCCAATTTATAGGAAACCTGTTCACTTATTAGCAAATTCTTTGTGAATCCACATCCACTTTATTGGAAACCTGTTCAATTACAAGCAATTGAAACAAGATAATATAAATCTTGTCTTACTTCCCCTTATATACAAAACAGAAGAAGACCCACATGAGCACTATAAAGAAATGAATTTGCATAATTTATGACAAGGCTTAACAGTCGATACAATGGCTATACTGCACGTGATGGTCATCTATTGCATACACAACAGTTACGTCCTAAATTTCTAAGACCCATGCACATTCTCTTTTCGGCATTCCTGCCTTACTGTTATAAGAACTTTACTTTTGAATTAACCTTGTTTGCCAACTTATAATATTGCAATGTTAGAGAAAAAAGTCCTATTCGGAAAACTAGAGTATTCCATTTTTCCAAACGAGATAAAATTTGGACTACAACAATTTCAGGTTGAGTATTTATTAAAAACTTGACGACACCTGTCATAAAAAAACAAGTTGCATATTAGCTGATAATTGACATTGCATCATCAACTTTTCATACAGTACGTTTGAGCAACAGATTTGTAAATTTCTAGGAGGGTTTAGGAACACCTAGAAAAGTCTTTCTAAATGATGTAGTACAAACACCTAACATGAAAGGATACTATATTCACATAAATGCATACGTTGGAATTTATATGCTTTAGCTCGCGCCACCCAGTGTCACGTGATAGTCTTATAAAAACCGGTTAGAACCGATTCAAAGTTGTGTTGTCGCCTTGAAGACGAGCTGTTGCCGTAGAGACGAGCTGTTGCATTTCAAAAACGGCCTGTTGTCTTCCAGTTGAGCTTTTGCCTTTAAGATGTTACCATCAATTTTTGTTTTATATGTTACCCTCAACTCTGTATATTTTGTAAATATTGTTTGTAAATAAATGAAGATCAAATAAATGTCTTAGTGGATTGATCCATACTTCTCGGACCACTAGAAAGCTGCTGCTAATAAAAAGAAAAATAGAACCTCTGAACTAAAGAAACAAGATAGTCTTAGTGACATCATATACAGTTTACTAATCAAAACAATTTAACAAAAGTAACGTAGTGGATACATAAACTACGGATTCATGATGGTTTGATAATCCTCTAGATGCTGCAGATGGCATACTTTCATGTCGCGCTGTAACTCAGTGACTGGAAATTAGATTGCCTGTGCCAGACCTAGCTCAGTCTTCTATATGTTCAGATCCATACCATTTGTTCACGACTCATAATAGCTTTCTGGTAAACACCCCCCTCCCCCTTTCAGATAACAGTAGGTTCAAATGTCCGAAGAGGCTAGGGTTGATAGTACGCTACATAGGATATCGTTACGAGTTCCAGAGTTTTATTGCTCACCAATTTTTCCTCTACAGCCCCGTAAACCAGATGCATAATCAACATATGTTCAGCCATCCTCCTACCGCTGTTTTAGGGTGTGAAATACAGCATCTCTATGAGAACACCCCGTATTCCCGTATCCGTGAAATAGCATATACCAATTCTGGAAAGCACTTCCAATATACCATTGCTACATGATTCCGAATCATCTAGGTATAGCCAACGATAATTTTAATTACTTATCTACACATCGTGCCTATATCGAAAGAAAAACTATCATTAGTATAATTGTTCTCAAGTATTATAAAAAATGCCAATTTAATGTAATTTTATCGCAATCATTGACTGATTTTTTTTTTAATTGCAATGAATATAAACTATTAATTTTAAACTATTAATTTTTAACATTTTTTATCATGATATTATGAAAATGTTCTTCTATGCAACATAGTTTTAACTATTTTCATAAAATAACTCTTTAATGCTTTTATCTTCACTTGCTACACATTGTTAGGCGAAGCATGGCCGAATTCTGAGCTATAAAACCACACCAGCCAATTTGTACCAAACCTGCACGGTAATGTTTATTTGACATGTTTGGATATTTTGACAGATTCATTACACACAAACAAACATTTTGAAATTATAGTTTTTGAAAATATAATTATGACATCTCCAATCTTTAAAAATAAATACAAATACATATCTGCCATTTGAAATTACGGAAAATACTATTTTGGCATTTGAAACGCAATTTTGATATTTAAAGTTTTTTAAAATGCAGTTTTGATATTGTAGAATGCATTGTTGATAATAAAGGAGATATAAAATATATATAGATGTAAGCACAGAAAGCTTTTAGATATAACACGATAGCAACACCTATGAGTTGACTTCTTTTTTTTTCAATTCCTTCTACTAGCTCACACTCTCCATATATATCTTGTTCAAATTTTCAATCGTTGATAAAATATTTTTATTCATCCACTCAAGTTCAAATACATTTTTTTAAAACTTGTAGTGGATGGCACTTGATGTTAATACAGTTTTTCAAATATTAATTCAGTAATTAAATTTAATTAATTAATTTTAGTTTTTTTTTTAGATTTAATTTGCATATATCTACCAATAGATGACGCCAGGTAAACTTAAAAAATGAATGAAAATTATTTATAAAGGACTTTCTGCAATAGAGTGAAAAAAAGTAGGAATTGACTTAAAATTTTTTTTTTATATTACTTGTTTTATAGTTAATGGATGAAAATAGCGTCAGCAACTGCAGAACAATATTTTTTTTATTTTTTATTATTTTTATTTTATTTATTAATTAATTAATTTTTTTTTAGCATTTGGTATAATGTAACGGTGTGCTTTTATTTTAGGATTAAAAGGTTTTTACTATAAGCAAATCTATGATATGTATAATTTTTTAAACGCATAATATGTTTAAGATTCTGATTTTAAAGTTACGTTGGCTAGATGAAATCAAATTTCTAAGTATAGTAATTTAAGGAATTGAACAAATTAAAACAAGTAACATAAAAAAAAGTAAAAGTCAATTCCTACTTTTCTTTCACTATATTGCAGAAAGTCCTTTATAAATAGTTTTCATTCATTTTTTTAAGTTTATCTGGCGCCGATATCTATCTAAACGACATCTAACTTCTCATTAAAAACAGGATATTCTTGCAATTCGTTCATATTAAGCTACTTTTTATATTTTGCTAATCCAACTTTCTCTTTCATTACTTTCCTTTTAATTGCTTTTACTTAAAAATTCAGAATGCTTAAAATTTTCTGTTACATTATGAGATTTCTGATATCAATGCAATGTTTTTTACTAGTATTTTCTCCATTTTTTTTAAATAATTGAATTATTTGAGTAAGTATGAAATATAAAGTCATTTAAAAAATACTTAGGACACAAGCTAATCACTGTCTCTAGACAAAACAAGTAATATATATAAAAAAAAAAATTTAAGTCAATTCCTACTTTTTCTCCACTATACTGCAGAAAGTCCTTTATCTGGCGCCCTCTATTGGTAGATACATGCAACTTAAATCTAAAAAAAACTAAAACTAATTAAATAAATTTAATTACTGAATCAATATTTGAAAAAACTGTGTTAACATCACGTGTCATCCACTACAAGTTCAAAAAAAAACGTATTTGAACTTGAGTGGATGAATAAAAAGTATTTTATGAACGATTGAAAATTTGAACAAGATATATATAGGGAGAGTGTGAACTAATAGAAGGAATTGAAAAAGAATAGACAAGAAAAAGACAGAAAATTAATTACCTTTTGTTCTTTGTTCATTTTACACACAATGTCAATTAATTCTGGGAAAGTATTAGGCTCTTTTGTTTTCCAGTTCACACTTTTTTTTTTATTTCAACGATTGACCAATTTTGAGTCTGAAAAAATGATATAACCCATAATAAATCCATGAAAACTTTTTTTATCAATTTATACTGTCACGAAAATTACTTGCAAATATATAAATAATTGTTCATTTTTAGTCAATTAATATTTTTTATTGTTATTCGGAAAGAAAACATTGTTATCGTCAAACTATTTTATAATAGGCCGACAATTTTGGGGAGATATTTAAAATGATTTGTAATCAATGAAAGCTCTATAAACAACGATGAAAAAAGAAAAATAACCATTAGAAACAAAGAGATGTTTCTAGAATCGATTATAAATTTAAATATAATCAAGTATTTAAAGTATTATTTTTCTCAAAAGTTCACTTACTAGCTATGGGTCCTGATGGCCGAGTGGCCAAGCGCTCTGGCGCTCGTCACCACAGGTTTCGGGTTCAAGTCCCGCAGTGCCATGGATGTCTGTAGTGGTTTGGAATCCACTTTACACCGTATGCCCCGGTCTAACATGAGCGTTGTGGGGGGTATTGTTACTCCGCGTCCGTGGCTTATCTTCAAGCTACCCCTCCTCCTTCGGGTAGTGCTAAGTGAGTAACGTCGGGGCAGCACTTGCCTTAAGGCATCAAAGACAACTGTCTAAGTGTTTGCCAGCTGCATTAGAAAGAATAGAACTTACTAGCTAAATTTAACTGTTTTTATAACTATAATAGTGTTTAATTGAATATCTACTTTCCTCTAATCAATATTACATTAATTTAACATTTTATAATTTATTTGCGTTTCTTGGTTAGCCAGTATATCAAAATTTAATAAAATTAAGTTTTGAAAGTTATTTTACCATTTTTTACATGAAAGATTACACGAAAAATTCAGTAAACTCCATAGTCAGCGATTATAATACATTATCACTCAATATGAATGTATGTAGTGAAGTACATATGTCGATTTTGAAATAATCCTTTTTTCTTTCTTGCTGTTCTAACGCAGCTGGCAAGACAGACAGTTAATATTAAAGCCATAAGCAAGAGCTGCACCGCTGTTTACTGCCTAACCAGCACTACCCAGGGGCACGTGTAGCTTGAAGATATGCTACGGACGCGAGTAACACTACTCCCTGCAATGCTCTGCCATCCTACTAGGACCGGGACCTACAGTTTAAAGTGGATTACCGAACCACTACAAACATCCATGGCACAGACGGGATTCGAACCCGATACCTGTGGTACCGAGTGCCAGAGCGCTAGCCACTCGGCCATCGGGCCCATTTCTTATTTTTTTTTCTTTAAATTGTGACATTGCCAATCAGAATTTAATAAAAATATTTTTCTATCTTTTCACATTTGTTTAATTAAATACAATTTAACAGTTATAACAGTTATTTCTTATGAAAATGATATTTATTTGATATTTTTTATGATAATGATTTTTTTTGACATTTTTTACATTTGCATTCCATAATAAAACGCAAACATGTACACGTGCATAAAAGTGGTTTGATTTGGCTTGTCGCTCTACGATCATTTTTGTGCATACTTTGAGCTAATTAAGCGGGACCTACAGTTAAACATGGATTCCAAAACACTAACAAACATCCATGCGACCGCCAGGAACCTGTAACCTGCAGTACCAAGGGCAGAGCGCTAGCCAACTGGACATCAGGTCGATGCGTAAACAGTTAAATGCTAAATTTAAAAGTGTAAGATTCATATAAAGAACTAAATATTATTTAAGAAAGATTTTGATAGTCTATTCTTCCTTAAATAATTTAGTTATTGTGTTCTAAAGTTAGTTTTATAGTACACTCATGTCCATAAATTAAGGATAATGAAGTTCAGGCAAAGAAAGAGACAGAAGCAAAACAAATTTGACTTATTTGTAAAGTCTATTTATAAAACAAAAGGTAAAGAGCAAAAAGGATGCTATATGTTTGACATAATTAATAAAAATTGTGATTTTTACTCCCTGGAGCAAATTTCAAAAAAAGAACCTATTTACAAAAAACAGTATAACATGGTTAGTATGATGGTTAATATGGAGTATGTCTCCCGGACGCTGCAATACAGGCCTTACAACGCCTAGGCATGTTGAGTATCAAATTATCAATCTGATCTTGGGGAATATTACACCACTCATCAAGCAATGCCCTCCAAAGTTCCAGTTGACAGGTGGGAGGGGTTGACGGGCTGCAATTCGTCGACCAAGCATATCCCACACATGCTCTATTGATTCAAGTCCGGTGAGTATGCTGGCCAATCCATACGGGTGATATCCTCCAATTGAAGGCATTCGTCTACGATATTTGCACGGTGAGGACGGGCGTTGTCATCCATAAACAAAAATTCAGCACCCATGGCGCCCGAAACAAACGTACATGTTGTTCCAGAATGACATCCCGATAGATGTGGCCTGTCATCGTTACACTCTGAACATGCAGGTTAGATCTGGAACCAAGAATAATTCCTCCCCCAAACGTGCCATCCTGCACCACCGTAACGGTGTCGTTCAATAGTGTTCTCTTGGTGGTAACGGGTACCTGGCGCTCTCTGTATCAAAGTCCGGCGAAAATCAGACTGCAAACTAAACCTGGACTCGTCGGAAAACATCACACAAGACCACTGTTGTGGTGTCCACAATGCATGCTCTCTACTCCAGGTTAATTGCAGGCGACAGTGAGTTGCGGTAAGTGGAACACATCTGACAGGCCTACGAGCATATAGACCAATGTACCCTAAGCGTCTGTACACGGTCTGCCTTGAAACTGTCGTACCGGTAGCTGAAGAGAGCTGACGAGACAGGTCTGATGCTGTGCTCCGTCTGTTTCTTTTGGCAGTAACTGCTAAATACAGGTCCTCATTCGGCGTTGTAACCTCATTCGAGGGCGACCTGTGCTGTAACATCTACTCACATTACCATCATCTTGGAATCGTTGCCAAAACCTGGAGATGACACTCTGGGCGATTCCAAGTTCCTCGGATACTTCCAGCTGGGTACGTCCACATTCCAGTCGTCCGATAATTCTACCACGTAAAAAATCATCCAAATGCTTCCTTTGCGCCATAACTATGCGGTTATTGCACTGAAAGGCTTTTAAAGAGCTTGTGAACAATTTTACTTCTTTGCCATCATTCCTTATATACCCCCTCTCTTACACTCGTCATTGTGACGTACTATCCCGCCATCTGGTGGTTTCCTGTAATTTGCATATTCTTCTTCAAGATGTGTGTGATAATTCTACAGGTGAAATTTTTATTTTAGAGTTCAATTTCTGTGTGATTCTGAATTATCCTTAATTTATGGACATGAGTGTATTATTGTGCTTATGTATCAAATTTGGGCATATAAGTGAAGGAAATTTGAAATAATTAACTTACCGCTGGAGTCAAGACTTCGAGGCAGGTCTGGAAGCGTAATTTCATGTCTACAATATGAAAACAATTATAATTCAGCATGCTTAGAGTGCTTCAGCAACTTAAAACTGATCTGAATGAAAGATTAAAATTTTACGTGAATGTCTTTTAGATAAGGAATAGAACTTAAGTAACGGGGATGCATAGACAACCAATTGCAACCAATGAATGTAGTGTGTTACTGTAGAAGTGTCAAGTGAAAACAGATTTTAATTATCAACTATGTACAATTAAACACAAAAGAAAATTATAGTTTAAAAAAAAAACTAAAAAACACGCTTTTAGAGTTAATCAAACTAAAAAAAAAATAGTTGTTAACATCGATATCAATCGTTATAACTTTTCACTAGTTTCATTCCGAAATGCGGAGTTAGTTTTTAAATGTCATACGAAGCACCCCACGCTTTTAGAACAGTGACGTTCATTTTCCCGTCAGTCATTTTATTCTTATGTTAACAATTATTTTTACTTTTTAGTTTGATTAACTCTAAATGCGTGTTTTTAAACTATAATATTTTATTGAGGTCCCGGTACGGAGGACTGGAACTATAGTTCTTACAATAATTTAATCATGAGCCAGCCTGGATTCGAACAGGGAATCTCCTGATCCGTAGTCAGGCGCGTTATCCGTTGTGCCACTGTCCCAACGCAGGTTTGAATACCGTAGGTATTTTCATTCTGCATGGGTTAAATTGCTCTTCATAAGTTAAAATAAAATCACTAATCCTGGCGATCCTAATCATGATGAGATAATAAACTTATCAAAATATTTTAGTGTCGTCGGTCCTTGATAAGTCTACAACGTTTAAATTAAATCTGATCCCTTAAAGTAGGACAAAATCGAGCCCAAAGAGTCAGTTACAAACAAACATACAGATGAAACTAATAAAAGCGTATTAAAAAAGATACACGATGTAAATCGTGCATCGTTTACATCGTGTATCGTTTATATCGTTATCATCGTGTATCGTTTATATCGTTATCATCGCGTATCGTTTATATCGTTATCATCGTGTATCGTATACTTTATCTTCGTATCTGGGATGAATCATACAAATATGATGTAAATCAGGTCATGTAATGTATTATTATATAAAAAAATAATAATAAAAGTAATACAATGCTATAGTTTCGAGAATCAGCTATACCATGCGAACCAAACATTTCAGTTTTTATCCAGTCTGGTATTGAGTTAGCAGACATCGGATTTTTTTAGAGTTTGACTTTCGTGATCCTGAGACGATCGGAGGCCTTAAATCATCACACCTTAGACGGACTCTGTTGGGACGAAATTTGGCTATCTAGTTAATTTAATAGAATTGACTGGTGTGATATCTGGCCAATATAAAGTGAAATGTAGGCTGGCAAAAACCAGTAGGTAACACAAAGGTGAATAGAATATTGTCAGCATACGGTCATGTTAGAAGCTGATCGTGGATATCTACTAAATCTAAAGAGATCCAGTTATTAAAGATAATAGTATCTAAACCGCAACTCTTGGTTCTTAAACTGTAAATAATAATAATAAGTGTTGTCTAGTTAGGAGAATCAGATACACAGTGAGAACCAACCAAACATTGAAGTCTTTATTTGCCTTGGTATTGAGCTAGAAGACATTGGATTTCCTGAGAAAGTTTCACTAAATGTAGAGTTTAACAGTCGAGATCCTGGGAAGATTACCGCCATCAGATCATCACGGCAGATCAGATGTGCTCTATTAGGAAGATATATGACTATCTAGCTAATTCAAAAGAATTGATTGGCGTGATGTCTGGGCAATATAAAGTGAAATGTAGGCTGGCAAAAACCCAGTAGGTAGCCCAAAGGTGAATAGAATATTGTCAGCATACGGTCATGTTAGAAACTGGTCGTGGATGCCTGAATCTAAAGTGATCCAGCCAGTAAAGATAGATATCCAGCTAGTAATAATATTAAAATTTTAAAGAAATACAATGTTCTAGTTAGAGCTACACAATGAGAATCAACCAAACATGTATGTCTTTATCTGCCTTGAGAATGACCTACAAGACACTGGATTTCCTGAGAAACTTTCACTAAATGTTGTGTTTAACATTCGAAATCCTGGCAAGATTACAGGCATCAAATCATCAGGTCTCAGACGTGCTCTATTAGGAAGAGATATGACTATCTAGCTAATTCAATAGAATTGATTGACGTGACGGCTGGACAATGAAATGTAGGCTGGAATAAACAGTAGTCAACACAATGGTGAATAGAATGTTATTTGTTGCTGTTTCTTATCCCACTTGGTTGGCCAAGCCCACACGTACTCATGATTGAAGGGGAAGGAAGCAGCTTCTGTTGTGATGGAGTACCCGTAGGTAGAAGTCTGACTTTGGCTCCGTGACGCTCATACAGTCATAGGAGGCCGGGACCTACAGCTTAAAGTGGATTCCGCACCACTACAAACATCCATGGCACCGGCGGGATTCGAACCCGAAACCTGTGGCACCGAACACTCGGCCATTCAAATCCCAAATTTGCGAATGCCAACGGCACGCTGTGTTCCCAGGTGGTCACCACCCAAGTACTGACCGCGCCCAATGATGCTTGACTTCGGTGATCTAACGAGAACCGGTATATTCAACATGGTATGGTGTTGGCGAATAGAATGTCATCAACGTATAGCCATGTTAGAAGCGGGTGTGCATGACATCTATAGAGATCCAGCTATCCAGCCAAGTTTACTACTGTGTCCAAAAATAAGACCATTTTCAATTTAAATTTCCCGGCATATAGAGTTTCAATTTGTTTTTCTTTTTAGATTGTTGCCACTGTCCTTGACATCTGTATGAAATTTAACGTCAAAATATTTATTAGTGTTTGAGTTACGCTTGGCTTTGTGAGACGCTAAAACTCATTCCGGAGGATTTTTGAAATGTCTGAATTAATTGAGCAAAGGACTTTGCATTACATTTTGTTTGCAGAAATGTATAAAATGTTGCAGGAGGCATTCATATATCGGAAAGAAATCTTTAGAAGTGGTAAAAACAATTCAAAGACGGCAGAGAACGCGGTGAAAACGAAGAGCCCTTTGATCGACCATCAAACTCAACCGACGAATTTCACGTTCAAAAATTAAAAGATTTGGTGCTTGCAAATCACGATTTACAATTAGAGACCTTGCTGACGATGTTGGAATTTCAAAAGGATCGGTCAGTTCTATTTTGGGACTCACACGTGTCAAATCTCGATTGGCACTGAAAACACTGAATGCGCCACTTCATACTGCATTGATTCTTCGTGACTTTTTCGCCAAAAAGTGAAACCCATATCGTCCCACAATCACTGTATTCACACAGTGCGATTACTGGCTATTCCCTAAACTCAAAAGACCACTAAGGGGTCCCCGTTTTGAGTCGATTGAAGAGATTCAACGTGAATCGCCGTGCACTTTGAAGGCCGATGACTTTTCAGCATTCATTGAGGATTGGATAAAAAAGCTGGCATAAGTGCATTGTTATGGATTACTTTGAAGGCGATGAAATAAATTTGGAAGAATAAATAAAGAGTTTTGAAAAAAAAAAATGGTTTTACTTATTGTACATAGTAGTACATTATTATTAGATCATACAGATTTACGTTATAAGTATAAAGGAAGTTATATTTTTTTAAAAATATATAACTTACCACAACTGCACAACTGATGTTCAATGCATTCGTATTCAAAAGGAATACTCGACGGACGCGGATTTATTTCTATAGTCTCGCAAGGTGATGCAACCATCGAAAGATGTATTATCATTACAATCATCACAAAATACATGATATTATCCATGCTTTATGCAGTTTATATGAAGGCTTTAATACAACCAGCTTAAAATAATGAACATTTCTAATTAGATTAAAAAATGAGAATTACTTATATATATGATTTTTCCTTATGTGTTACACAAATAAATTATAAACCCCAATAATTAAACCTTAAGCCTTGTAATTACAAAAAAATTTCCTTTTAATACTAATCATTTTTAAAATGACATTGTTAAGAACAATTGAAAAAAAATTAAATATACTAAATTTTTACTGTATCAACACAATATTCCATAATGGTTAAATTCAAATATATTAGCTTCCTAAAAGTTTTTTTTGTGAGTTCAGATCTATTGTTCTTATTTTCCTCGTCACACTATTGAATAATGACAATACATTAATGAACCATTATCATCAGTTGTTTTCGATAATGAAACCCCATGGCTTTCATGTACAAATTTGAATTACTTTGGATTAAAAATAAATGTAAAATCAAAGGAAAAAACTGCAGGAAAGATTGTATAATTAAACACAGAATATGTAAATAATCCGTATTATGAATTCATAATTAGCTTTAGTAAATTTAAAAAAAGGCTCATGTTTCTCAATCAATGCTTTTGTTGTTCTGTTTCCATACAATAGAATAAAAATTTGGCCTGCGAGTTAAGGTACTCATTGTATTAATTTTGTGGATCTGAAATTAATGCTTTGGTTCATACAATAGCCCAAAAATAAAAAGTAAGATAAATAAATTTTTTTCAAAAACTATTTATTCTTCCAAATTTACTTCATTGCTTCAATGTAATCCCCTCCGGACATAAGAATGCCAACTTATTTTCCAATCCTCAACGCATGCTAAAAAGTCATCGGCAGGGATGTCCTTCAAAGCGCGAGGCGATTCACGTTGAATCTCTTCAATCGACTCAAAACGGTCCTGGAGTGGTCTTTTGAGAGTTTAGAATAGCTAGAAGTCGTACAGCGTGAATGCGGTGGTTGTGGAATGATATGAAACGAAGAATCAATGCAGTGTGAGCTGGCGCATTCAGTGTTTTCGTTACCAATATGGATTTGACGCGTTTGAGGGCCAAAATGGAATTGACCGATTCTTTTGAAATTCCAACATCATCAGCAAGTTCTCTAATTATAAATCGACGGTTTGCAAGCACCAAATCTTTAATCTTCACTTCTAAACATTTCTTTCCGATATAGGAATGCTCACCGAATGCCTTCTGCAGCATTCTATATGTTTCCGCAAACAAATTTTAATGCAAGATCTTTGCTCAATTAATTCAGACATTTCAAAAATCGCCGGAATCAGTTTTAGTGTCTCACAAAGCCAAGCGTAGCTCAAACACTAATGAATATTTTGACGTCAAATTGCACACAGATGTCAAGGACAGTGCCAGCAACCTAAAAAACAAAACAAATAGAAATTCCATAAACCCGGGAATTTTAATTTGAAAATTGGCCTTACTTTTGAACACAGTATGTTCATCAAACACACTTCCTTGTATTTTAGTTGTTAAAAAAACATTAAGAACTAGAGGTAAAAAAAAAATCTCAAATCAAGGCTAATACAAAATCCATAACAATACTACTACGAGTACATAAACACAAAAGAACAAATAAAAACCAACTCATCTAAAAATATTGATTTTGCGCGCTATGGTTTGTCATGTTGACTCCCAATTTTGCTATTCAAATACAATATTTTTTTTATTGTATGTGAATGATTTTTTTTTATATCAACAAAAAAGAAATAAAATACAGTGTAAACATTATTTCTAGCACGTGTAAGCAATAGAGTAAAACACGTACAAGGAAGATGCCTTTTTATTTATAATAAATTATCATAAACAAATTCAGAAACCAAACATATAATATCACCGTTACTCTATTGAAGGTGATTATTTATAATATTTTTATACACGTGCTTTCATACGCTAGGATCAACAATAATGAGGAAAAATTACTCTTTAGTATAAACAAAATCACATTTTCCCATCACTTCATAAGAAAATAAAGTTAACAAAATCAAACTCTTTGAAACATTTTTGTTGCTGATATGTTCTATGAAAGTACAATGGGCAGATTAAGATGTTTCAGAAGAGTCATATGCTTAATGTATCTGCTTTTATTTTTGTCACAACGAATTTCTTGTTGTGAAGATTATTTTAAATGCTTCGTTGTTCATGTTTACGACTGTGGTACGTATTACCTTACAAATTTTGATTTCCCTAGCATTTTTGTGCATTAAAAGGCATCGTGCTCTATGAAAAATCATTCAGGTTAAAGGGGAGAGATTGCCTACCATAAATACTTTTAAGGGTAACTGCGAAATAATAGCGTGAGGTATGAGAAAAAACCTAAAAACTCTCATCAGACAACTTGATTGTCTAAGCTAGACGAAAAATGCATTTATGAAAATAAACATCTTTGATTGTTAATCTTGGGTCGACAAATATCTATTTTAAGCCATCGCATTTCCCATTGGAGATGACTTACAAAATGTACCATATTTGTAAAAGTAGTTAATTTTTATGTATTATTTTAGCAACTGTATATCATACATTCATCATTGTATATAATCATATCATGCATACTACGAACATTCCACTGACGATACATGAAGGGAAAATATTACTTTTGAGATTTTCAAAGGGTCAATACCTCGCATTTGCATTTCGTATAAGAGACATTACGGAAATATTATCACTAGGTAACCTGACTGAATATGCGAGAGATACTTATACTCATTATCGTATTGCCATTGTCTGAATTACAACCTAATATAGATATCAGCATGACAATGTCAACCCCCACATTGAAAAACGACAAAGAGTTTCCCTTTTTCTGAAATTCCAAAACTGCAACAAATTTATAACCTTTAACTGAGTTCTCTTGTTTACTTCCAAGTGATACTCTATTTCATAATATGAATTAATAGCTAACAATACTCTGATTTATTTCCTGCAAGTTGTTACTAGACATTTCATGGACATAATTTTTCACATAAATACCATGGAAAATTCCAGTGTAGAATTTTAGAAAAAAAAACTTGGAGAATATGCATTTATAATTCCAGAATACATTAGATACTTGCCAGTACATTAAAATGTTTAATTTAATTACATTCGGAACTTGAAATAGTATCAAGTTGTAATATAATAATGTTAAGTGCGTTTTTTTTTTTTTTGGGGGGGGGGATAATTATAGGACATGAGACTAGGGACGTGATTAAACAGTTCAAGCTCTATCTATGGAAAAATCAGGGAATCCCTTATAATAAGAACAATCGTTAAAAGGCGTCATTCAAGATCTATCCAATAGCTTCGAAGTGATCTGCATTCAAAGAAGATTCATTTTAGTGAAGGGTGCGATATGAAAGGAACTGCCCTTTACGAGCTTTTAGAAGACGATCAAATAATAAATGCTGGAGTTTAACTGTTAGTAGCCCAAATGCTTAAAAAGCCTTTTTATAGGGGAAAGACACTTTCGTTGGTAAAAAACAGCACCAATACTGTAGCATAGTAATGACAAACCCCACATTAAATGAGCGAATATAATTCTCATAGAATTGTTTTTTGAAATTATGATTCACTCACCACATTGTCTTGATTTTGCTCAAATATTTTTAGAAGGCTTTTTACTACCATCTTTCCAGAAGCTTACAAAATCATTTTACATGATTTTGAAGAGGTTTAGATTTTTTTAAATTCACGTTTTGAATTTTCGTTGATCCATTTTTTCAACGAAATTTAAAAAGTCATTATAATACAGTAGTATATTAACTTATAGCATGATTATATTAATTCATTGTAATATCAATTGTATTACTTGAAACTTGTAACCCTGGACTATTTTTTAGTTTATAATAATTTAGAAAATATTCAATAGATTTTTTTTTTTTTGCGTTTGTGCTTATTACTTATTATCATAATAGGTTGTCTGTTTTGTATTTTCACCAAAATTTAAGTGTTTTGCCTTTTATTTTCAGATTTTCTTGAATAGTATAATGTTTGCTGGCTTTCTGCTCCAGAAAGTGTGAGTGTATCAATATGTTCATAAGAGGAGGAAGTGTTCTTTCTCAATGCTATTAAAGATAATTATTAATTCGATAAATTAATTAATTTTTAAAACAATTGGTAATAAGAAGACTGACTAATATTACTATAAAAACATTTAGGCACTTTTAAATGTTGAAATTTTTTTGTACATTTATTTGAACGAATGTACAAATATTTGTATTGATTTTGTACAATAATTACATTTATTTGACTTTTTGTACAAATATGTTGAAATTAGGGTTTTATTAAAAAACTTTGTTTTTCTTTGTAATTCGTTTTTAATACAATGTTAACAATGCTAAAACAAAGGAAATTTTAAATGCAGAAATGCATAATAGGAAATGTAAAAATCAAAAGGAAGAATAATTAATTTTCTTTTTAATAAAAGATATCTTTTCCTGACTTGAAAAAGAGATTTAAAGTAGATCGTTTGTAACGAAGGGGCTTCGTAACTCTCCATGTAATCCAATCAAAATATAATTTGTCCCTATAACCGAAATATTTAAAGAACCACCTTCTTAAAATCTGTTACGAATATTTGTGATGTAACGTTATATCTGATGGTTATTACTTATTTATTCTATTTATTATGCATAATATTTTATAGGAGCATTATGAGAAAGAAATTATTTCAGTCTCGTAGTTTTAACCCCAATTTAATTTTAGCTGTAAAATTTCAATTTATGACATGAAAATTGCTGAGATTTCAAAACAACTTTTATCATGGTATTTTTAGCAACTATTTATAAAAATTTTTTTTTTTTTTACTTAAGGGTTAACTTTTTAACTTAAGGTCTCATTGTTAGATATTACAAATTTCTTGACCTTTGAGCAATTAAACATCAAAACATTTTTTATTAAAAACATTGGGATTGCAATAAATTGCTACCAGCAGATTAAATTGAGCTTTTCATAATCTAAGTGCTCTCGTTACTACAACTTCTCGTTGAGCAACAAATAGGACCGGAGAGTTTTTCTTTTCAATTTTTTTTTAAATATAAATTTATTAATTATTTTAAATTTAAGCAAAAAATAAAACTTTTAAATTAAGGAATAAATTAAAATTAACTTTTTAATTTCAGAAATTACATATATAAAACATTTAAAAAATCATTAAATTGAGAAATTGCTCATTAAAACGCTTTTATTAGATTCACCTGTATGTTTGTTTGTATGTTTTGTATGTATGTAACTGACTTTTGGGCTCGATTTTGAACTACTTTAAGCGATCAGATTTAATTTAAACGTTGTAGACTTATCAAGGTCCGACGACAATAAAATATTTTGATAAGTTTATTATCTCATCGTGATTAGGATTGCCAGGATTAGTGATTTTATTTTAACTTATGAAGAGCAATTTAACCCATGTACAATGAAAGTATTTAGTAAAGACATTCAAACCCCGTGGTACAGTGGCACAACGGATAACGCGCCTGACTGCAGATCAGGAGATTCCCGGTTCGAATCCTGGCTGGCACGACAAATTTGCATTTAGCCTTTGTTTTACTCACAATTAAATTATTGCAGAACTATAGTTCCAGTCCTCCGTACAGGGAACTCATTTAAATATTATAGTTTAAAAACACTGAAAAACATGCTTTTAGAGTTAATCAAACTAAAAATTAAAAATAAATTAATAGTTTAAAAAACTAAAAAAACACGCTTTTAGAGTTAATCAAACTAAAAAGTAAAAAATAATTGTTGACTTAAGAATATAAATGACTGACGAGAAAACGAATGTCACTGTTCTAAAAGCGTGGGGTGCTCGATATCAATCGTTATAATTTTCACTAAGTTTCATTCCGAAATGCAGAGTTAGTTTAAAATTGTCATACAAAGCACCCCACGCTTTTAGAATAGTGACATTCATTTTCTCGTCAGTCATTTTATTCTTATGTTAACAATTATTTTTACTTTTTAGTTTGATTAACTCTAAAAGCGTGTTTTTTTTTTTTTTTTTTTTTTTAAACTATTAATTTATTTTTAACTGACACTAATAATTTTTTTCAGCCTTATCTTTTCACATAAAGCTATTTAGAATTTGTCTATCTTAATTTATTTTATATTAATGTACCTTAACAGTATTTTTAAATATTAGAAAGTGCATGCTTTGAAAATGTACTATTTGATGAAATTATTTAAATTTTATTATAAAATTGACATATTTTTACAGGTATTATACGCGTGATTGGACGTAGAATGTTTTACAAATAGCGTACTGAACTGGCCATTTCTTAAGAAGATGCAAGTCGAAATATTGTGTTTTACTAATATTAATGGCATTGCATATTGAATATTATTGACAATGTATGATTGAAATTAATGTTATATGTACTTTGCTTGTTCAAAAATGAATAAAATTTTGTGAGATGTTTATTGTTGTTATGAATAATTACAATTCAGACGCAGAAGTATCAATATAGATGCAAATTTATCAAAAGTGTACCTTTTATTTTAATGACAAATAGTCACAAGTCACAATTTTTAGACAAATAGTCACAATAGTTAGTCTTAAGAAAATACAAGAAACTTTTATCAGTGATATTGCTTAATGAGAAATTCCTATAAATTTAAAATTATAAGAAAAACTGTTTAGTTTGATTAAGTAGATTATTTATTTATTTATAAATGTCTCCATTTTATGCAAAATAAATAATTACATTAGGCAAAAATGATTTTTGCTTGTGTGAGTGTGAATTTTATAATTATAAGAATAACAAATAATTATTTAAAATTATGAAAACATTTAAAAATATAGGGAAAAGTAAAATGTAATGAAAAATGTGTTTTGTTCGATTACATGGCTGTTTTGAATTTGCTTGTTTTCAAAAATTAATTAATATATCTCAAGTTAAATTAATTAATATATCTCAACCTTCAAAAAAAAGTCACATTGCATACCGATTAGAGTAATGCTAAAGTTGCTATTTTATCATGTCTTTGAATGGAAGCTTATTTTAAAATTTAGAATCATTTTAAACTACTTCTGCGAAATACTGTCAATGTTATCATTGTCATTACTATCACGGCTGATTCTGTTGCTGTGATTTGTCATGTATGATTTTACTTTTACAATGATTAATGTGATTAAGGAACAGAATCAAAAGATGTCACATATTTACACCAATCATCATATTTTCCTGTTTATTTCTTTATCCTTTCAAAATCTTCATATATGACTTTTATATTATGTATAATTTCGTGAACATTATGATTTTCAGAATATTTTATATAATTAACATCCATATATAAATTATTTGTTTGAGACACTAAAGATGATTTTCCTCAAGGCCAGCCAGTCAAAAATCTTCTTAGATTTTCGATTGGTTGACGTTCTGAGACTTACATTCTAGAATCGGATGTAATTCATCTGGAGATTATCAAAGGTTTTATTATTAATAGCCAATTTATAATTTTTAATATTATAATTATGCCGATTTACATTATTACTAGATCATGCCAGTTTACATTATTAATATGTAGGTAGCTATATTTTTAAAAAATCATGGTTTACCGCAACTGCACAATTGCTATTCATTGCAATCATATTCATAATATTCATAATAATAATTACAGGATATCTTGTACGAGTTGAGTTAAGTCATGTCTTATTAAAAATATGGCTGCACATATTAATAATGACCCTCCCGGCGTGATCTGTGTGTAGTAGACATGATCTGTTAATAATAATAATATTCATAAGGATTTTTCATTGGAAACTCTCTAATTTCTATAGTATCGCAAGTAGTGTAGCCAACAAAAGTTTATTACCATTACAATCATAACATAATACATAGCATTATCCATGTTTTATGTAATTTTTATGAAGGTTTTATTTACAACCAGCTTATAGTAATAAATCCTACCAATTACTATATAAAAATATTTAACTGCCTATTTATATGATTCTTTTTTCCTTGTTGAGCAAATGAATCAAGATAATTCACCAACCGCTGATGTTTGCCTAAACCTTATTGTTATAAAAATAACTCTTATAATAGTAAGCATTTTAAAAAAACAATTAAAAATATTTCAAATGAGTTATGCAAAATTCACCACTGTATCAACACAAATATTCCATTGATGATTAATTGCTTTTCAAGTATCAACTTCCTGAAAGTTTTTTTTATAAGTTCAGATTCATTGTTCTTATTTCCTCGTCACACAATTGAATAATAACAATAAGTTAATGAACCTTTATTATCCGTTGATTTCGAGAATATAATGCCATGGAGTTCATGAACAAATTTGAATTACTTGAATGAGAAAAAATGTGAAAAAAAAAAAAAAACGCAGAACAAAATTGCATTAAATTAATTGCGTTCATTTAAATACGGAATCTATAGAAGATTAATTTTATTCATAATTTGCTCAATTCATAATTTGCTTATGTAAATTTTAAAATAGGAGGCCTGATGAACGAATGACTACTTTTGGCGTTCGGTACCCAAGTTTCGGGTTCGCGTCCCGGCGGTCCCTGGATATTTGTAGTGATTCGAATTCACTTTAAACCGTAGGTCCTAGTTTTAATATCATTGTAGAGCATTCGAGGGTATTGTTACTCCGCGTCCGTAGCTTATCTTCAAGCTACACTCCCCGGATAGTGCTAAGCGAGTAACGTCGGTGCAGCCTTGCATTATGGCATAAAAGACAACTGTTTAAGTGTTTGCCAGCTGCATTAGAAAAAAACAATTGCGTTTAAATAAACACGGAATCTGTAGAAGATTCATTTTATGAATTCTAATTTGTTTATGTAAATTTATAAAAAAGTCTAGTTTCATGTTTATATTATGCCAGAGATTATGCAAAGGTTAAATACAGGATATCGCAGTTTCTTTGCTCGTAAAAAATTAATAAGATCTTAAGTAATAACACGGAAAACGAAGCTTCAAGTGTATAAAACTATAAACAGGTCAACAGTTATTTATGGGACATGGATCTGGACCTTAACTCAAAATCAGGGAGATGTTGATAACTTGGCAGAGGAAGATCTTAAGAGCTATATTTGGACCTATCAGAGAGATTCATTTTTGGAGGAGGAATTACAATCATGAAATTGCAAAAATGCTTTTAAAAGTATAAATTAGATAAAGTCAAAGAGAATTCAATGGATAAGACACATAGAGAGCATGAACAGCATGGATTAGACACATAGAGAGCATGGACAGTATGGATAAGACTTAAAAAAAGTATAAATTAGATAAAGTCAAAGAGAATTCAATGGATAAGACACATAGAGAGCATGGACAGTATGGATAAGACAAAAAAGTATAAATTAGATAAAGTCAAAGAGAATTCAATGGATAAGACACATAGAGAGCACATGGACAGCATGTATAAGACACATAGAGAGCATAGCAGAGGCACAAAGAAGTTTTCAGAGGAAGTGCCACGACCAAAGAAAAGGAAAGGCCAATAAAAGAGATGGATTGATGGAGTGGAAAAGGACCTGAAGAACCTAAAGATCACAAATTGGAAAATCAAAGCTCGAGACAGGTGACTTTTGGAGTCGTATTGTTAGGGCCCTTGGTTCAACATGAACTGTAGTACAAGGGAGTTGGTTAATTAGTTAGTTTCAAGTTGTTCATGATGTGGCGATTAGCAAT
>BPLR01014578.1:0-84982 GCA_021605095.1 Caerostris extrusa
TACGCAAATGAAGAGTTCTTCTTCCATTGTATAATAAGATAACAAAAGAAATCTGGATAGTCAACCAAAATAATGATGGACAAACTCATTCATTTGGAGCTAACTATTTTCCAACTCGGTCCATTATTACCTATTTATTCCTTTAAGAAAATAGAAAAAAAAATTTCAAAAAAGAAAAAATTGGAAGAAAAGACGTAATCTTGAAGTTCACAATAGATAAAAGAAATGAAAATATAATTAAGAAATTGAAAAGAAATATAAATCCATTGTTAAAGAATTCTAAGCATAATTTTTAAAAAAATGATTTTTTTGTTTCATATTAGCCCCCTTATTTACAATATTAATTAAAGAATCTTCTCAAAAACCTTTTAACGATGATTTAATTTTTACTGCAGAAACATTAGATGAAAATAATCAAAATAATTTGATTTAAATAATGTTGTGGCAATCCTAATTTTTAAGTAGAATAGTGTAGATTTTAAGCAAACATTTGCAATTTTAATTCAATTTATCACACCTAATAAAAAAGAAACTGAATATAATGCTAAACAATCATTAAATTTCTGAAAACTAAATTCAAATAAAGAATGTTTCATAGGGTGTAAATACCAGCAAATTTAACACAAAATTGTGTTAAATTGTGTTAATTGTGTTTAACACAGAATTTTTTGTTGTGACTACAGATATGACAGAAAATTGTTTCCGTTGCCCCTTTGGATTTTTTGGTATATTGCAGATTTATCTTTACCATTCAAGGAAAAGAGATAGACACTTTCACTGACAAAACAAAAACATCTTCTGTTTCTGAATTCTGCTATTAGGTAGATGGCCATGATCCAGCACAGATTATAGTACCAGTGAGTTAGTTAGTTTTATATAAAATTTTTAATTAAACGCAGCTGTTTAAATAAAGCTATTGCTGGGATTCATAAAATTGACTTCAGTAAAAAATACAGAAATAAACAGCTTTCTAATTTTGGATTTTTTTCCTTTTATAATTGAATATTGACCCCGTATTAAGAGCCTTAGCTCTTAGTGGTTCTTATGAAAGCGGTTCTTATTGAAAGGCTTCCACTTCCAATAAGGCTGTTAGTTTAACATTTGAGAAGCTGACCATATATGTACCAAATATGGCCATATTAAATCTGTATACCAAAAGTCTTACAGTTATCTACATAAAAGACCGTTGATGTTAATTTTCTAGATGCTACCATTGGGGTTGTTTATTAAAAACTATGATAGCACAGGGACCAACGACGAAATGGCAAATTAGCTTACAAGATGTATTCAACTTTTGTCTCATGGAAACGTACATGAAAAAAATTACTTAATAATCAAAAGGTGGAACATAATCCTTGTTCTCTCCTTTAAACAAAGAAGCGAAGCTTGAGATTTTTTGTTTCTTTCTGTGTTCTGCAAAAATAAACTTAATTTTAAAGCAAAATCTTTTCATGCTTCATGTGAATGTTCATCAGACTAGATAATTGCGTGTTATTTCCAGAATGTTTTCCAATTAAGAGTGCCTGAGAAATGTTTAAAACAGATTTTCAGACAGTGCATTTTAAAACTGAATTTAAAGATGACGACGGAAAATTCTTCGCATGAATATTGCCTAGACGCAAACTTAGGAAAAAAAGACGGAGTTACTACAAATATGACATTAAAAGTTTTTCTCAGCCATTTAAGATTACTTTGTTTCCATATAAGCTATTTCTTCACGCTTTCTTACATCATGATGAAAAAAGAAAAAAAAAAATGACAATAAAATTGAAATCTTCAAAACTATACTTTGAAAAAAACTGCAATGCGTGTACTTTTACATGGTAAGAGTTTTAAGGGAAAAAACTTATTTTTTGATAAGAGAAAACAAACTTTCAAAAAAAAAAAAATCTTTAAAAAAAAAGTTAAATAATCATAAAAAAAAGTTAAATAATTATAAAAAAAGCTTTAAGTGGACTTTAAGAAGAGTCTCTTCTTCTATTTTCTCACTTTTTTTCAATTATTTTTTTAAATAACGATGAGAATAGCGATTCTATTTTCTATTTATGATTAGAAAATGGAAAAAGAAGAACCGGTCTCGTTTTTCCATCAATGAGAATTAAAAAGTTTGAGTTTTCATCAACAAAAAAAAAATGAAAGATAAGGGTTTTGGCAATTCAAAATGTTTTCCAAAAAAAGCACTCGAATTATATTTCTAATTAAATTTAGAAAGCTTAAATTAAAAATTTTTTCTAAACTTCATAAATAAATCCTTTCTTCTCTCCTCCAAGAACTCTTTTTGGATAATGCCGTTATGTTCTGTCTCCGTTCCTCTCTGAATGAAATTAAAGATATGGCGAGCTTTTCATTTTACGCAAATGAAGAGTTCCTTCTTCCATTGTATAATAAGGTAACAAAGAAATCTGATAGTCAACAAAAATAATGATAGACAAACTCATTCATTTGGAGTTAAATATTTTCCAATTTCGTCCATTATTAACTATTTATTCCTTTTTAAAAAGAAAAAAAATAATAAAAAAAAGAGGAAGAAAATATGTATTCTTGACTTTCACAATAGATAAAAAAAATGAAGATATAATTGGGAAATTCAGAGTAAATATAAAACCATTGTTAAAGTACTCTAAGCATAATTTTAAAATAAATTTTTTTGTTTCATATTAATATCCTTATTTACAATATTAATTAAACACTCTTCTCAAAATTTTTTAACGGTGATTTAGTTCTACAGTAGAAATATTAAATGAATATAATCAAAATATTTAGCATTTAGATAATGCTGTGGCAATCCTAATTTTGAATTAGAAAACTACACATTTTAAGGAAGCAGTTATAGTTCTAATTTAATTTATTTCATCTAATAAAAACGACAACCCTGAAATAAAATACTAAACAACCATTAAATTTCTGTAAGTTAAAGTCAAATAAAGAATCACTCAGGTCAGTTCTGGAACCAAGAATAATTCCTCCCCAAACGAGCCATCCTGCACCACCGTAACGGTGTCGTTCAATTGTGTTCTCTTGGTGGTAACGGGTTCCCTGGTGCTCTCCATATGAATGTCCGGCAAGAATCAGTCTGCAAACCAAACCTGGACTCGTCGAAAACATCACACAAGACCACTGTTGCGGTGTCCACAATGCATGCTCTCTACTCCAGGTTAATCGCAGGCGACAATGAGTTGCGGTAAAGTGGAACACATCTGACAGGCCTATGACCATATAGACCAATGTGACCTAAGCGTCTGTACACGGTCTGCCTTGAAACTGTCGTACCGGTAGCTGAAGAGAGCTGACGAGACAGGTCTGATGGTGTGCTCCGTCTGTTTCTTTTGGCAGTAACTGCTAAATACCGGTCCTCATTCAGCTTTGTAACTCGGGGCGACCTGTGCTGTAACATCTACTCACATTACCATCATCTTGGAATCGTTGCCAAAGCCTGGAGATGACACTCTGGGCAATTCCAAGTTCCTCGGATACTTCCAGCTGGGTACGTCCACATTCCAGTCGTCCGATAATTCTACCAAGTTAAAAATCATCCAAATGCTTCCTTTGTGCCATAACTATGCGGTTATTGCACTGAAAGGCTTTTTTAAAGCGTTTGTGAACAATTTTACTTCTTTGCCACCATTCCTCTATATACCCCTCTCTTACACTCTCGTCATTGTGACGTACTATCCGGGCCCTCTGGTGGTTTCCTGTAATTTGCATATTCTTTTTCAAGATGTGTGTGATAATTCTACAGGTGAAATTTTCTTTTAGAGTTCAATTTCTGTGTGATTCTGAATTATCCTTAATTTATGGACATGAGTGTATATAAATGTATGTCGTTGATGTTATGTTTTAGATGCTACCATTAGGGCTGTTTATTGAAAGCTATGATAGCACAGGGACCAACGATGAAATAGTAAATTAGCTTAAAGGATTTGTTCAAGATTTGACGCATGGATACATAAAAGGAAAGAAAATGTTCTTAATAGTCAAAAGGTGCAAAATAATCCTAGTTCTCCTCGTTAATTATAGAAACGAAGCTTGAGGTTTTGTTTTCTTTCTGTTTTCTGTAAAAATAAACTTAATTTTAAAGCAAAATCTTTTCATGCTTTCTGTGAATGTTCATCAGACTAGATAATTACATGTTATTTCCAGGATGTTTTTCAATTAAGAGTATCTGACAAATGTTTAAATCATATTTTCAGGTAGTGCATTTTAAAACTGCATTTAAATATAACGATGGAAATATTCTTACATGTATATTGCCTACGACGTGCAAACATACAAAAAAAAAAAAAAAAAAAAAAAACGAAGTTACTACGAGTATGATGTTAAAAAATTTTTGTCGGCCATTTCAGTTTACTTTGCTTGCATATAGCGTTTTCTTCAAGCTTTCTTACATCACGTTGAAGAAAAAAAAAAGAAAAAAAATGCCAAGAAAATTGAAATCTTCAAAAACTATTCTTTGGAAAAACTGGAAGTCTACATTTACATAGTAAAAATTTTAAGGGAAAAAAAACTTTTTTTCTCGATAACAGAAAACAAACTTGAAAAAAAAAGTGGTAGAATTATAAAAAAGATTTAAGCGGACTTTAAGAAGAGTCTATTCTTCTATTTTCTCACTTTTTGCATTCACTTTTTAAATAACGATGATAATATCGATTCTATTTTCTATCGATGATGAGAAAATGTAAGAAGAAGAACCGGTTTCACTTTTCCATCAGTGAGAATTAAAAAGTTTGGCTTTTTTCATTATCAGTACATGAAAGATAAAGCTTTTGGCAATTCAAAATATTTTCCGAAAAAGCACTCTAATTATATTTCTAATTAACTTTAGAAAGCTGAAATTAAAATTTTCTTCAAAAATTCATAAATAAATCCTTTCTTCTGCTCAAAAAAACTCCTTTTGGATAACGCTGTTATGTTCTGTCTCCGTTCCTCTCTCTGAATGAAATTAAAGATATGGCGAGCTTTTCATTTTACGAAAATGAAGAAATGAAGGAATTCTTCCATTGTATAATAAGATAACAAAGAAATGTGATAGTGAACAAAAATAATGATAGACAAACTCATTCATTTGCAGTTAAATATTTTTCCAGCTTCGTCCATTATTAACTATTTATTCCTTTTTAAGAAAGTAAAAAAAATATATGAAAAATAAAGGAAGAAAAGATGTATTCTTGAATTTCATAATGGATAATAAAAATTCAAGATTTAGTTAGGAAATTCAAAAGAAATATAAAACCATTTTTAAAGAATTCTAAGCATAATTTTAAAATGAATGTTTTTTTTTGTTTCATATTAGCCCCCTTATTTACAATATTAATTAAAGGATCTTCTCAAGAATCTGCTCAAAATAATTCACATTTAGGTAAGTTTTTATTCACTTTTATATAAGGCAATCAAAATTTTTGAAGCAAAAAATAATGTAGATTTTAAGCAAACAGTTACAGTTTTAATTTAATTTATTGCATCGAATAAAAAACCCTCTGAAATATAATACTAAACAACCATTAAATTTCTGTAAGTTAAAGTCAAATACTGAATATTTCATAGGTTTTAAATACCAGGAAATTTAACCTTTTGTCATTTATCACTAATATTTATTGTGACTACAGATATACTACAGAATTGGTTTTTTTTGTCATTCCTGTATTCATTGGCTTTTTGAGATTTATCATTACTATTCACGGGAAAAGAGATAGACAATTTCGCTGACAAAATAAAACATCTCCTTTTTTCAAATTCAGCCAGGTAGACGGCCATGGTCCAGCACTAGATAGTTAATTGTATATTAAATTTATAACTGAATGCTGCTGTTTAAATAAAGTTTTGCTGGTATTCATAAAACAGACTTCAATAAAAAATACAGAAATAAACATCTATATAATTCAAGATTTTTTTACTTTTCTAATTGAAGATTGACCTCGCATTAAGAGATTTTAGCTCTTAGTGGTTCTAAGAAAAGAAGCTCTAGGTGAGAGGATCTCATTTCCAATGAAGCTCTTAGTTTAAAATTTGACAAGCAAACAATATATGTACCAAATATCATATAAAAATCAGAAAAGTCTCATTGTAATTTTATAAAAGGCATGTCAATGATGTTAAATTTTATATGCTTCCACTGGGGCTTCTTATTTAAAGCTATGAAAGCAACAGGGACCAACTGTTAAATAGTAGATTAGCTTACCGGATTTATTTAAGATTTGATGCATGAATACAAAAATTAAAAAAAAAATTCTTAATAGCCAGAAGGTGGAACATAATCCTTGTTCTCTCCTTTCATCAAAGAAGCAGAAGCTTGAGGGTTTTTGTTTCTTTCCGTTTTCTGCAAAAATAAAGCTTAATTTTAAAGCAAAATCTTTTCATGCTTCCCTGTGAATGTTCATCAGACTAGATAATTGCATGTTGTTTCCAGAATGTTTTCCAATTAAGATTGTCTGAAAATGTTTTAAACAGATTTTAAGGTAGTGCATTTTTAAAACTGAATTTAAAGATGACGATGGAAAAATTCTTTGCATGTATATTGCCTACGATGTGCAAACGTAAGAAAAAAAAGGAAGTTACTACAACTATGACGTTAAAAGTTTTTCCCTGCCATTTCAGTTTACTTTGTACATCACTACGAAAAAAAAGGAAAAAAAAAAGTGCAATAAAATTGAAATATTCAAAACTATCCTTTGGAAAAACAGGGAATGCGTGTATTTTTACATGGTAAAATTTTAAGAAAAAAAAAACTTTTTCTTGATAACAGTAAACAAATTTGAAAAAAAATCTTAAAAAAAAAAAAGTTGAAGAATTATAAAAAAAGCTTTAAGCGGACTTTAAGAAAAGAGTCTATTCTTCTATTTTCTCCCTTTTTCAGTCACTTTTTTAAATAACGATGATAATATCGATTCTATTTTCTATCGATGATGAGAAAATGGAAGAATAGAACTGAAGTCTCGTTTTTTTTTCATCAGTGAGAATTGAAATTGTTAAAATTAATTAATTAATTAAAAAAGGGGGAAGAAAAGATGTATTTCTGGAATTTCACAATAGATAAAAAAATGAAGATATAATTTTGAAATTCAAAAGAGATATAAAACCATTGTTAAAGAATTCTAAGCATAATTTTTAAAATGAATTTTTTTGGTTTCATATTAGGCTCCTTATTTTACTATATTAATTAAAAGAATTTTTCTCAAAAATCTTTAATGATGATTTAATTTCCCAGTAGAAATATTAGATGGAACTAAACAAAACAATTTCCATTTAGATAATATTTGGCAATCAATTTACGGAAGTAAAATACTGTAGATTTTAAGTAAACAGTAGCAAATTTTACTTAATTTATTACATCTAATAAACAGAAAGAAACGGGAATATAATACTACCATTAAAGTTTTGTAACTTAAAGTCAATTAAAGAATATTTCATAGGTTTTAAATACCAGGAAATTTAACATTTTGTCATTGATCACTAAAATTTATTGTGACTACATATATGCCACAAATTGTTTTCGTTGTCATTCCTGGATTTATTAACTTTTTGCAGGTTTATCTGTATTATTCAAGGAAAAGAGATAGACACTTTCTTTGACGAAATAAAACATCTGTTTCGATTCTGCCAGTTGGCAGACAGTCATGGCAGCAAGGACTACAGTAACAGGGAGTTATTTAGTTTTTATATCAAATTTATAATTGAATGCTGCTGTTTAAATAAAGTTATTGCTTGGATTTATAAAATTGACTTCAAAAAAAAAATATAAGAAATAAACAGATTTTTAAGTTAGGATTTTTTTACTTTTCTAATTGAAGATTTACCCCGTATTAAGAGCTTTGGCCCTTAGTGGCTCTTGTGAGAGAGGTTCTTATTGAAAGCCTCACTTCCAATAAGGCTCTCCGTTTAAAATTTGAGAAGCAAACCATGTATGTACCAAATATGGGCCTATTAAATCTGTATACCAAAAAGTCTCACTGTTATCCATATAAAAGTATGTCGTTGATGTTAATTTTCTAGATGCTACATTGGTATCTTTATTTAAAAATATGATAATACAGGGAACCAACTATGAAATATCAAATTACCTTTTACAAGATGGATTCAAGATTTGACGCATGGAAGCATAAATGAAAAAATGTTCTCAATAATCAAAAGTAGAACATGCTCCTTGTTCTCCTATCCTTCTACCACACTCTAATCAAAGAAGCGAAATTGAGGCTTTTGTTTCTTTCTGTTTGCTGCAAAAATAAACTTCATTTTAAAGCAAAATCTTTTCATGCTTCCTGTCGCTGTTCATCAACCTAGATAATTGCATGTTATTTCCAGAATATTTTTTCAATTCATAGTGTCTGAGAAATGCTTAAAACAGATTTTCAGGTACAGTATTTTAACTGTACTGTACTGTATTTCAGGTACTTTTATTATTCTGTGCATGTATATTGCCTACAACGTGCAAACGTCAAAAAAAAAAACACGAAGTTACTACAACTATGGCGTTAAAAGTTTATTCTGAGGCAGTTGAGTTTACTTTGCTTGCATATAAGTTTTTCTTCACAAGAAAAAAATGCCAATAAAATTGAAATCTTCAAAACTATCCTTTGGAAAAACTGGGATGCGTTTACTTTTACATGGTAAGAATTTTAAGGAAAACAAAACTTTTTCTTGATAAAGAAAAACAAACTTGCAAAAAAAAAAAAAAAAAAGAAATAAAATAAAATTAAGCTGACTTTAAGAAGAGTCTATTCTTCTATTTTCTCACTTTTTTGCAGTCACTTTTTTTTTTTTTTAAATAACGGTGATAATATCGATTCTATTTTCTATCGATGATGAGAAAATGTAAAAAGAAAAGAACCGGTTTCGCTTTTCCATCAGTGAGAATTAAAAGTTTGGGTTTTCATCATCAGTAAATGAAAGATAAAGCTTTTGGCAATTCAAAATGTTTTCAGAAAAAGCACTCAAATTATATTTCTAATTAACTTTAGAAAGCTGAAATTAAAATTTTCTTCCAAAATTCATAAATAAATCCTTTCTTCTCTGCTCCAAAAAACTCCTTTTTGGATAATGCCGTTATGTTCTGTCTCCGTTTCTCTCTCTCTGAATGAAATTAGAGATATGGCGAGCTTTTCATTTTACGCAAATGAAGAGTTTTTCTTCCATTGTATATTAAGATAACAAAGAAATCTGATAGCCAACAAAAATAATGATAGTCAAATTCGTTCATTTGGAGTTAAATATTTTTCCAATTTCGTCCATTATTAACTATTTATTCCTTTTAAGAAAGTAAAATAAAAATATTAAAAAAAAAAGGAAGAAAAGATGTATTCTTGAATTTCACAATAGATAAAAAAAAATGAAGATATAATTAGGAAATTCAAAAGATGTATAAAACCATTGTTAAAGAATTCAAAGCGTAATTTTAAATGAATTTTTTTTTTTGTTTCATATTAACCCCCGTATTTACAATATTAATTAAAGAATCTTCTCAAAAATCTTTGACGATGATTTAATTTTACAGTTGAGATAACTAAACTAATCAATATAATTTTCGTTTTAGATAATGTTGTGGTAATCTTAATTTTGAAGTAGAATACTGCAGATTGCAAGCAAACAGTTAGAGTTTCGATTTAATTTATTTCATTTAATAAAAATACCATAAAATATAATGCTAAACAACCATTAAATTTCTGTAAGTTAAAGTCAAATAAAGAATAGTTCGTTTGTTTTCAATTCCATTTTGTCATTTACCATTAAAATCAGTTGAGTCTATAAATATCTGACAGAATCGTTTGCATTGCTATTCCTGGATTTATTGATTTATTGCAGATTTATCGTTGCCATTCTAGAATAAGATAGATAGACACTTCCAATTCAGCATCATTTCATTTAAGAAACTTCATGCTCCACCTTTCTTTGGATCATATGCCAACATGGAAAATGTTATCGTCATATATAAACATGTTGAAATTAAGCCGCACTGTTATTTATAGAAATGTGTGTCGTTGATGTTAACTTCCTAGTTGCTACCACTGGGGTTGTTTATTTAAAGCTATGATAGCACCAGCGACCAACTATGAAACATCAAAATTAGCTTACCGAATTTATTCAAGATTTGACGCATGGAAGCATAAATGAAAAAAAATGTTCTCAATAGTCAAAAGGTAGAACATGCCCTTGTTCTACCACACTCTAATCAAAGAAGCGAAGATTGAGGCTTTTGTTTCTTTCTGTTTTATGTAAAAATAAACTTAATTTTAAAGCAAAATCTTTTCATGCTTCCTGCGAATGTTCATCAGACTAGATAATTGCATGTTATTTTCAGAATGTCTTCCAATTAAGAGTGTCTGAGAAATGTATAAAACAGATTTTCAGGTAGTGCATTTTAAAACTGAATTTATAAGGATAACGATGGAAAAATTCTTTGCATGTATATTGCCTACGACGTGCTAATGAAGAAAAAAAAAGGAAGGCACTACAACTATGACGTTTAAAAGGAGTTTTTCTCAGACATTTCATTTTACTTGCATATAAGCTTTTTTCTTCACGGTTTCTCACATCACGATGAAAAAAAAAAATTGCCAATAAAATTGAAATCTTCATAACTATTGAAATATTCATAATGCATGTACTTTTACATGGTAAGAATTTTAAGGGGGAAGAGAAAACAAACTTGGAAGAAAAATCTGTTAAAAAAAGTTGAAGATTTAAAAAAAAAGAGAGAGAAAGCTTTAAGCGTACTTTAAGAAGAATCTATTCTTCTATTTTCTCACTTTTTTTCAATCCTTTTAAATTACGATGATAATATCGATTCTATTTTCTATCGATGATGAGAAAATGGAAGAAGAAGAACCTCTCTTTTTTTCCATCAATGAGAATTAAAAAGTTTGGGTTTTCATCAACAGATAAGCAAAGATAAGGCTTTTTGGCAATTCAAAAATGTTTTCCAAAAAGCACTCGAATTATATTTCTAATTAACTTTAGAAAGCTTAAATTAAAATTTTCTTCCAAATATAATAATCTTTCATAAATAAATCCTTTCTTCTCTGCTCCAAGTAATTTTTCTTTGGATAATGCAGTTATGTTCTGTCTCCGTTCCTCTATCTCTGAATGCAATTCAAGATATGGCGAGCTTTTCATTTTATGCAAATGAAAGTTCTTCTTCCATTGTGTAATAAGATAACAAAGATATCTGATAGACAACAAAAATAATGATAGACAAACTCATTCATTTGGAGTTAAATATTTTCCAACTTCGTATATTATTAACTATTTATTTCTTTTTAGAAAAAAAAAAATAATATTAAAAACAAAGGAAGAAATGATGTATTCTTGACTTTCACAATAGATGAAAAAAAATGGAAATATAATTAGGAAATTCAAAAGAAATATTAAACCATTGTTAAAGAATTCGGAGCATAATTTTAAAATGATTTTTTTTTTGTTTCATATTAGCCCCCTTATTTACAATATTAATTAGAGAACCTTCTCAACAATATTTAACGATAATTTAATTTTACAGCAGAAATATTAGATGAAACTAATCAAAATAATTTGCATTTAGATAATGTTGCGCAAATCCTAATTTTTAAGTAGAATACTGTAGTTTTTAAGTAAACAGTTGCAAGCTTAATATAATTTATTACATCTAATAAAAAATTGAAAATTTAATTCTAAACAACCGTCAAATTTCTATAATAGTTAAAAACCAATAATATAAGCTAATAAAGATTAAAAATTGGAAGGTTGTCAGATTTCTATAAGTTAATTAAAGGTTAAAACTAATAATACAAGTTAATAAAGGTTAAAAAGTTTATCGGTGGTTAAATTTCTATAAATCAAAATTAGAATATTTTGTTGGTTTTAAAATACTAGGAAATTTAACCTTTAGTTATCATCGTCAAAAATTTAACCTTTCATCAATTTGTCGTGACTGCACATATGCTTCTGAATTGCTTTCTTTGTCATTCCTGGATTTATTGGATTGTTGCATATGTGTCGTTACCATTCAAGGAAAAGACATAGACTTTCGAATCAGTATCATTTCTTTTAATAGACCTACCCTTCTGTGGACTGCATACCAATATGGTGATTTTATCTTTATGTATAAATATGTTGATTTTTTTTTTTTTGATTCTATGTATTTTGGTAGAAAATAGGTGGAACAAAATTTACTACACATATGCTATGCTGAAACTACTCATATGTTACTGGATTGTTTGCATTGCTATTCCTGGGTTTATTGGCTTATTGCAGATTTATAATTACCATTCATGGCAAAAACATAGACCCTTTCGATTCTGCATCAATTATTTTAATAAACCTCATGTACTACCCTTCTGTCGATTCCATGCCAACATGGAGATTTTATAATCATGTATAAGGTTGTTGATTTTTTTTTATGATTGTGTGGATTTTAATGGAAAAAGGTTGAAAGAAATATACTACTCATATGCTATGTTTATACTACGCATATGCTACCGAATTGTTTTTGTTTCCATTCCTGAATTCATTGACATTGTACATTAATCGTTACCATTCAAGGCAAAAACATATAAACATATACACTTCTGATTCAACATCATATTTTTAAGAAGCCTCATGCACTATCTTTCTGTGGATTCTATGCCAACATGGAAAATTTTATCGACAGGTATAAACATGTTGATTTTTTTTTTTAGTGGAAAATGGGTTTAAAGAAATATACTACTCGTATGCTATGTTGAGACTACACATGCGCTACAGAATTGTTTTCGTTGGCATTCCTGGAGTTATTGGCTTATTGCAGGTTTATCATTATCATTCATAGCAAAAACATAGACACTTCCGATTCAGCATCATTTCTTTGCGGAAACCTCATTCACTACCTTTCTGTGAATTGCATAACAACATGGAGAATTCAACATGGATTTCATCAACATATATAAACATGTTTTTGATTTTTTTATGGTTGTGTGGATTTTGGTGGAAAACGAGGGGAGGGAAGAAATATACTACGAATATGCTACGTTGTAATTACACATATGCTATTGAATTGTTTTCCGTTGCCATTCCTGGATTTATTGGCATATTGCAGATTTATTGTTAACATTTAATGCAAATATATAGACACAGATAAACAGGTTGTTGATTTTTGATGGTGAAGATTTTATTCATTTAAACGTGAAAAAAAAGGGCGGATAGAAAAATAAGATTGTAAGTTATTGTACAAAGAAGATTAATCTCCTCTCGCTCCACGTTAAACATTCATGTCGTAAACTTTAAAATAAACATAAATTTTTCACTTGATTTTCATTATATGTGTTTTAAAATTTATATATACATTAGTCAAATACAGTTTATTTACATGAGCATTTAGGCAATATGTGTTTCCAAGACTAACGGGTTATGTGCACAATATTTCATTATGAAATGCCCGGCTTTTAGGTTACAAACACATTATTGTCTTTTCTCAAAATTTTGTCTACGGTTCAGTTATGTTTATTAAAATTAATTAACGTTACGTAATAATTTAATAAATAAGTTATCCTTGATGTAATATTATATATTGATGTTAAATTAATGAAATTAGTGATGCAATATATTCAGATATAATAAATTAAAATTCGTAAATGTTTGAATTTTAAAATTTAAACCTAATTTCTTTGAGTTTGTAAATATTGAAAACATAATATTCAACATAATACTCTCAAATAATTAAATTGTGCAGCTGTATAATGTTTGCAGATGTGCAGTACTTTTTGTTTTTGTAATGGATGTTGTGCTGCTCATTGCCATTTTGTTTTAGAATGAAAAATTCCCTGAAATTGTTTCAGGTTTATATCTTTCATCACTTCTTAGAGCTTAATTAAAAGGACTTTATACCTACCGATTTACTGTTGCCATTCTCAGAAAGACAAATATTTTGATTCTACAACTCTTGCACAGTTTCGAGTTGTATTTCTGCAGTTTGGAAGGTCAGCTGTGAGTTTTATGTGGATTTTATGTAAATATGTAGATTTTATTCGAACATAGAATTTTATTTTCATCTATAAACATTAATTTAATTTATTATAAGTTAAATGAATGTTTATAGATTAAAAAAATATTTATCAGAAAAACAGAAATATTTATTAGAAAAACAAAAATATTTATCAAAAAAACAAAAATATTTATCAGAAAAACAAAAATATTTATCTAAAAACATTTATGTCTTTTTTTCGAATAGTGTTTTATTCTATTCATATTCTTCTTTTAAATTTAAAAAAATATCTGAATTTAATGTTTTTGAGTATGATTTTTTTCCTGTAATTTTAATTTAATTTATTACAATTTAAACTAAAAGTGCAGAAGAAAATCTTATGCAAAAAAAACGTTAAATTCCAGATATTTTTTAAATTTAAAAAGAAGAATATGACTAGAATAAAACCCTATTCTGAAAAAAAGATATAAATGTTTTATGATAAATATTTTTGCTACCCAGATGATAACAAGTGCAGTACATGGAACGACTATCAAACGATATTGAAATCTTTTGTTATTTAAAATAAGAAGGAAAAAATATTGCCTAAAAGCACAGATAACCATTTTAACGATGGTACTGATCCTGGAGAAACGGAATAGTTACCTTTGCGTGGCTTATGCAAAAATTCTAGCCGATGCTCAAATAAATCCTCCTGAAGGTCTGTATGTATATTTCCTTTTTTTCTTGGCTTAAAATGCTCTCACTCGCTATACGATATTTATCCGTCGTAAGAAGGCACGATACATTTCAACTCTAGACAAATGTTTTGGCTTTTACTATCCCACTCAAGCATGAAAGTAAGCTCATATTTAGAAAGCTTTATTTCAAGCTTCGGGCGTCGCGCTTTATGTAAACTCAACCTAAAGAAGTGTACTTCTGTTTTTAGTATGTGTTTATATTTCTTTTTTGTACATTTCGTTGCTGCATTGCTTGTTTAGTTCTTTGGCTGTTTATTTTTTCCTTCTTCCACCAGTTCTTTTCGCTTTAGTGATCTAAAAGAGGATGGTTTTGGAATACTAGTAAATTTAAATGTATCGCCATGCTATTTGTTATATTTTTTATTTCCTTACAGTTATAAAAGAAGACGATACCGCAGTGAAATATTGGAGCTATGGGTGAAATAAAATTTTCAAAAACTCGTTGCCGGAATGGGGGCTATTTCAAATGCATCTCACCTCAGGGAAAAATACTTTGCCTTAAAGCCAGAGAATCTTCCTGCTATACACAAAATTCAAATGTACATGCCTATTCCCGCAAATTCTTTATTCTATTTTCGAAAGCAATTGTGGAAAACACCAAATGTTGGTGGAGGATTTCTTCAAACTACTTGTCACAAGATGAAGTGCAGAAATATTTTATGCTATCGTTGTTGTTGTTTTTTCTTTTATCCACCTTCTTTTATGTTGTTTATCGTGTTTAGTTTGTCCATTAATATTTATGCATAGTTTTAGTTTTTCTAGCAAACCGGTAGGTTTCAGAAACATATGGATTAAATATCACTGTTGTTGTTGTTTCCGCAGTATCCCAAGCCATAAATAAACAGTTGTTTTATGCATGTGACCATTATCGTTGGTTACGAGGAATTTTAAACCATAAAACGGTTGAGCTTCGAGAAAAAAAATATGCTTTTAAATTTAACAACACCAATAGATGAAAACGTTTCAACCGTTTGATGTTTGAATTATTAGATGTTAAAGTTTGAAATAGTATAATGTTTTGAAGTGGTTTAGAGTTTTGAATTATTAGATTTCTACCAGTTGCAATTTTAGCCAATGTTGAAGTTTTATGCACTTTGTTTGGTAGTCATGAATGATCCAAGCAAATCTATCTATTTATCAATATATCTATATATATATATAATTTTTAACGTTCAAAGGCTATGGTACAGATCATGCATCATAAATAAATAAATTTAAAAATGAATAATTATTTTTAATTTTCTTGATATTTGGATTCGGATTATTAATTTCTAAATTATAGAGAAAAATTAATTAAATATCAATCGGAATTAATTTATTTAAATTTAAGTCATTTTAAAAAAACTGTAAACAGCCTTTAAAATTGAGTATTAAAATGCATTTTATGTAATGTTTTTTTTTTCTTGTTTTATTAAAATACTAAATAACACGGTGTTGAATTCTGAGAAATTTTATCTGTAATATTAAAATTTATTGTTATAATACGACGCTTTTATAAAGATAATTGTTTTTTGCTTTAAATTCTAAAAATATTAAATTATAAAAAAAATTTGTCATAATTATTACAAAAAATGTAATTCTAAATGTTAAAGAAATGTTTTATTCAAATAAATCTTTAAATGTCATCGTTTGATTGCCAGATACCTATTTAAAACCTAAATTTTTTTAATTTAAACAAAAATGATACAGTTAATTTCATTTAAAATATTATTAATCTGAATTTTAAATTACGAAGCAATAACACATTTTGTAATTTTATAACTTGCAAAAATGAACTCAATTTAATATATATTTTTTTTAAATTTACATTATAACCCTAATCAAACTTATATAAAATTTTCATGGAATGCATTTATTTATCAATAAAAAAAGAAGAATTATCAGACATTAAAAATATTTATTTATGAATTATAATTTTGAAAGTGATTCACTCTTTTAATTTTTAGAATTTAACAGAAAATATTGATATATCAACAGGTATCTGTGAAAGAATAAATGTTGAAAAATAAAAAGATTAACAGGAAACAAATACTAGAAAAAAATTCTTAAATAAATGGCATATTTTTTGTTTGTTTTGTTTACTTGGATGATTTTTATTCGTTTAACCTAAACGTTTTTTGATGACGAGTCACTCTGTCACCAAAGAAGATTCATCCTTTTACAGTGAGTGTTATTAAATGCAAAAAAAGAAAATACTAACTGAACGACTCATGAATAAAAGTTTGTGATTCAAGTATTTATCTTATTATTTGTATAAATAACAGGGTCACTATTTCCTCTTTTTGTTTTATTTAACGTAATACTTTTGTTTATTTGTTATTAGTGATTTAAAATGAAAAAATTGTCAAAAAGAAAAATCAAATTCTTTATACACAACAAGTCATTTTTGATTTGTGCGTATTTTTAACTTATTACTAGTTCTTAAAGATTTAGTATTATTTTATCTCTGATTCATAATGTTTTGAATAATATAATTTTATTATATATAATTTATTATAGTTAACATATTTAATTAATATAATTTAGAATTATGTAAATTTAATTTTTGTTATTGGTGATATAAAAACAAAAATAATTTTCAATAAAAAATGAAATTATGTATGTACAATAAGTCATTCTTGATTCGTGTGCAATTTTCACTTATTATTAGTTTTTAAAGATTTAATACTATTATTTTGTCTGTGATTCATAATGCTTTGAATAATATAATTTTTTTATATATAGTTTACTATTGTTAACATAGTTTAATTTATATAGTTTTGAATTATATAAATTTATTTATTTGTTATTGGTGATATAAAAACGAAATAATTTTCAAAAAAAAAAAAAAAAAAAAGAAAGAAAGAAAGGAATTCTATGTACACAACAAGTCATTCTTGATTTTTGTGTATTTTTAGCTTATTACAATTTTTTTGAACTTCAGTGCGGGAGGGACAACCCATGAGTAATCTACTCATGGATGGAGGGAAAGGGGCAGCTTCTGTTGTGATGGAGCACCCATAGGTAGAATTCTGACTTGGCTCCGTGACGCTCTTTTTACAGTCAAATGAGACCGGGACCAACGGCTAAAAGTGGATTCCGAACCACTACAAACACCCATGGCACCGCCAGGGACTCGAACCCGAAACCTGTGGCACCGAGCGCCAGAGCTCTAGATACCCTGGCATTCAGGCCCTTCTAATATTTATTACAGACAGTATTAATTTTACACAAGAATATTAATTATTTTACAACAATTGTTCAATACATTAATTGTTCATACAATGCAAGACCAAATCATTATAGAAATTCATTATATAAAAACTGATGACAGTGTATAATAGAGATGACAAAAAATTATTGAATATTGTTGAAGAATTCCTCATATTTAGCACCTACTCATAGCTTTTTTTTTAATTTATGTATTTATTGCTTTAGAAATACAGCAAAGCATGAAAAAAAAAAAAATTAATACGATTTTTGTTTACCCTTTTATCGTAATAAAAAATAATAAAATAATAGAAATAATAAATAAAAAAATAAGAATAAAAACTTACATCATTCTTAATTAAGATCAATTTATTTAGAATCAGATATTTGTGCTTTTTCTCAGTAAGTCATTCATAATTCTTTAGTTGTCCGTAATAAAGACAGATTGGAATTTCGGAAAAACACCCAGTGAATGATTTTAGGAATGTCGTATTAGTTTATATAGTAATTGAAATATATTATTTTTTGTTCGGGAAATCTTTGTTAATAAATTAAATAAAAAAGGGCATATAAATTTTTGTCTCTCAAACATATGTGTTAATAGGGAATATTTTTCTTTTTTTTTTTTTTTTCCCTTGCATTTTAACAGAACGCTTCTGTATCTATGCTTCTGTATCTAGATGATCATGATAAATCTGTAGGAAGGAATGTCCCCCATGTGTCTCAAAGGGGAGTGGGAGGAATGTTGTATTCTTGTTCATGTTCTTTCAAAAGCGATGAAAAAATGTGGGTGCAGATAAGCAATCCTATCTTATATCCTGATTAACGCTGTATTGTCTAATTTGTTTGACTTCTGGCTGAACTGCTGCATTCATTGGTGAATGGTTGCACATTAAAGTTCCTCCGCCTAGGCCTGATGGCGAAGTGGCTAGCGCTCTGGCGCCATGGTTCCACAGGTTTCGAGTTCGAGTCCCAGTGGTGCCATGGATGTTTTTAGTGGTTAGGAATCCCTTTAAACCGTAGATTCCGGTCTAATATGATCGTAGAGAGTTGCGGGGGTAGTGTTACTCGCGTCCGTAGCATATTTTCAAGCTACACGTGCCTCTTGGGTAGTGCCAATTGAGTAACGTCGGTGCAGCCCTAGTTTATGGCATAAAGATAACTGTCTCTGTAATGCTATCTGCATTAGAAAATAAAAAGAACAACCTTAAAGTTCTTAGAATTCGAAAATTAACAAATCGCAATATTTTGCTAAAATCTCATTTGATTATTTATGATTCAGTAATTTTTTTTTCATAATCTTAGTATAACTTAGATTATCTTGTTGTTATGATTAAACATAAAGCTTACATTATATATCACAACCAAAAAAAGATAGATGTATTATTTAACAATATATAAAATTTTAATATTTCACCTTCTGCATAGATCTTATTTAAAGTTTTAATACATATTTAACCGTCTGCAATCTAAAAGATTAAAAAAAAAAAGTTATTTTACAAAACGAATTTACATTAAAATATTTGTATTTTATAATTAAAAACTAACTAATGCTTAAGAACATATATCACATTAAGGCGCAACTAAGACTTTCTTTCGTGAATAATTTATTACGTGAATTTTATTTATTTCGTGAATAACTTTCTTTTCGTGAATAATTTACGAATAGTTTTGAGTTTTGGATTAAATGTACTGTGAAAGCCAGGAAAAAAAAAAAGTATGAAATTACTTTAATAAGATACTTTAAGACTTTGGTTTTAGTTGTTATTATTTGGAAATGTTTAAATTATTAAATCGCTGTTAATTTTAACAATAAACAAGTTATTATGCTTAAAGTACAATTTTCAAATAGACGCACAAATCTTTTTTATTATGTATAAATAATTAATAAATAATATTTTTTAAAAGTAATGTTCTTAATTTGCAAATTAACTTTTATAGTGTTCGTTTTTAATAAAATTCAATGCATTTGATGACATATTAAATTATATTTTTAAATATTTATCAATGTTATTATTTACATAATATACATATGTGGGTTTATTATTTTGGTATTTATATTATTCATATAAAATTGGAATAAAGAAAATGAATTTCTATAATTCAACTATACCAAATGAAATATGTTTAATTAGCTTTTCTAAATTTTCTATTGCATTTTAAAAAACTAATATAAAAATTAATTCATGCTATTATGATCTAAAACAATGATTACTATACAGCAAATCTCTCACATTTATATGGAAAAAAACAAATTTAAAATTTAGAAAAATATATATATAACATGGAAAATTTGTTTAAAAATTGAAAAAAAAAAAAAAAAAAAGTTGTTTTTCAAAATGAAAGGAAAAATATTAATTAGAGAATATTTGTTCCAGCAAAAAATTGAAAAAATGTATTTTTCTTTTCTCTAAATTTTTTTTAATCACAGGAAATAGTTATAGTAATTATTATAAAAGACAAGCTAAAAAAGAAAAAAGAGAAAAGATTGATATATTACTAAATTTTTACGATTGCATCATTAGTAGTTAAATTTGATTTTTAAAATATTTTCACTGGCATAGAGTTTTTGTATTTCTTAATTTTTATCTTACTCTTTTTGTAAATCGGAACTTGAATTATTCAAACTTACTACTTTAACAATGAAACAAAAATTTTTTTTTTTTTTTTTTTTGTTTCCGTAGCTGTATAAATATTAAAAAAATGCAAATAAGCAATTTAAAAAAAAACGTGCAAATAAACAATTAAAAAAAATGTGCAAATTTAGAGTAATACATTTATTCAAATAAACGTGCATTTTGCTACAGATTTCGCAATCTTGTGTTTTCTCCGATAGAAACATGTACTGAAAGCATGATGAGCTTGTCCTGCCATCTACATGTAGAAACATAAACTATTTTATAGGAAACATCCAATTAAAAAAATTATTGAGCAAAACAGAGTACAAAAATCTATATCAGTTCTCTAAAAGATTATATAATTTTATTATACTAGAAGGATAACATTTTTTAATTTTATTTTATGCACTCGTCATCAAAAAGGTCAAATGGAGTTATGATCTTCAGGGATATTTATTAAAAATAATAATTATTATTATAATCTTTTAAGAAAGATTAAACTTGATTTATTCGATATAAAATTATTAATTACATAATTTTTGGTATTGATGTTTATTTATTTATAAACTATTTTCCTATACAAATCTCCTTCATTGTTTTTAGTAAGATAAAGAGTAAAAGAAAATCAATTAAATATTAATTTAAATGTTCAAATAACCATTAAAATTTTATTATGGAAAGTAATTGATTAAAGAATGCATCGTAATGAGATAATGGTCAATTTAAACATTAAATGAGCAAGCATAAATACCGAAAGTAAGGTAATTATTTTTTGATTGAGTAACTTGAGTCTTGATTATTCAGCTCTGTTGCTTTTAATTGAATATCGCAAAAAATCTTATCTAAAAGCAAACAAAATTATTTAAAAAAATAATAATTTTTTTATAAGAAATGGAGCAAAATCGATAAAAGCTATTATCGAGAAAAAAAAATTAAAAAAAAAAATAATATTGAGTTCTCATGTTTTGAGGAAAAATATACTTAAGAAATGAAAAACAAAATATTACTTTATTTATTATTTTTTCTCATTTCTTCTGTATATTTTTAGAGAATAAATTAACGATTGAATGTTGATTTTTTCATAAAGTAAATAATTTTTTTTGCATTGTAAATTTAAATGGAAAAATATGATTTATTGAAGATGAACCTTTAAAACTGATGTTAACAAACGTAACAATCTTCACTGTTGTCTCTTCAGCAAACTTATATTTTTGTGCAATTTTGTTTTTAAATTGTCGTTATTATTACACTTACATTTCTTCATCATTTCCGCAACTGCCCATGGTGTGCCAAGGCCGTCAGCTTGGCAGAGTTCTGGATAGGAGATGCTTTCCTTTTTACGTGTTAGCGCTGTCTGTTCTACATTCAACAGTCATATCAAACAGGGACCTAATGTGTTTAGTGGATTCCGAACCACTAAAAGCATCCATGGATCGTCGGTACTGAAACCTACGGCACTGAGAGCCAGACCGAGAGCCATTCAGCTATCAGGCTCCATGCTTACAATTATTTTTATTATATACTCTTGATAGTTTACAGGTTGTTATGATAGCCAGTAAATTTATATTATGATCAAAAAAATTTTTTTTCTTGGGTTAATTTTAATTAAATCTCTGACATTAAATTGTATCAAAAGAATAAAAACGGACATAAATATCCACAATACAGATGTTTTTAAATGTACTACTGTGCCCAAAAAGTAAGACCAATTACTTATGTTTTCAAAAACTCTTTATTTATTCTTCCAAATGTATTTCATCGCCTTCGAAGTAATCCCCTCCGACTCAATGCACTTATGCCAACTTTTTTTCCAATCCTCAATCTATGCTAAAAGTCTTCGCTAGGGGTGGCCTTCAATCTCTTCTTGAATCTCTTCAATCGACTCAAAACGTTGTCCCCGGAGTTTCTCATTTGAGTTTAGGGAATAGCCAGAAGTCGCACGGTATGAATATGGTGGTTGAGGAACGATAGGGGTTTCATTTTTGGCGAAAGAATTACAAAGAAACAATGGAATGTGAGCTGGCGCATTTAGTATTTTCGGTATCAATCGAGAATTGACGCGTTTGAGGCCCAAAATGGAATTGATCAAACTTTTTGAAATTCCAACATCATCAGAAAGATCTCGAATTGTAAACGAGAGAATCAGACCTTTAATTTTTTGGACGTGAGCTCCGTTGATTGAAGTTGATGACCGACAAGACGTTGTACTATGAAACGCATTCTCTGCCTTCTTTGAACTGTTTATACTGCTTCTAAAGATTTCTTTCCGATATAGGAATGCTCACCGAATGCCTTCTGCAACATTCTATACGTTGAAAAAGCCCCATGAATATTAAATTGAAAATTAAAACCAATTTTCATTTTAATATTTACTTTTTGGACACAATAATAAATATCCACAATATAGATTTATTAAATATATTTTAATAATTATGGATTGGTTATCAGCGTAACTTGAGCAACGGCATAACAATAGGGTGGCAAGAAGGGCAAATTGCCACTGACCCCAACCCGAGCTTAGAGGCGCACAGGAAAGTCTTGACATTTATTATTATATGGTGAGATTGATAAAAACCTATTTAAGAAATTATACTGGGCAAAACAAATTATGCAAATTGGCTATTCTAGTCATAGCATAAGATGGCCCGAAGCTTTAACTTTGGTGCTGTCATTGACACTTTTGGTGATCAGAAAGCCCGAAAAAAAAAAAAAAAAAGGAATTTTGATAAATAAACTTTTTACTAAAAATATCTGTAATTTTAATTTAATCATCTTTTAAATTAAAATTTCATAGTGTCACCAAAAAAATTAATTATTTTAGTTGCCACTTTATTAAAAAAAAATGCATTGATGATACTTTGCATTGAAGGGCCTCCATTCAAAAAAATTTGCCGCGGGCCTCAGATGGTATAGTTACGCCATTGACCTTGAGTATGACACCAAAGAAGATTTTGCTGTCAAGTAATACATCTTCGTGCCCTTTTATTTGAACAATAAATTTGTTGTGAAAAAAAAGCATTTTTTCCTAATTAATCAGATATATATTGTATTATTTTTTTTTTTTTTTTTTTTTATAGTAAATGTGACAAAATACCTTTTTACAAGAGATAATAAAATAAGTAAGTTGCTTTTGTTTACCAGTTATTATTTAATAACGGTGAAGTGGGAAAATAAAATAATATTTTATATAAATGGGTTTTTTTTCTCTTGTTATTATAAGTTTTTGATGTTCTGACTTGAATTTCATTTTATTTTCAAGGTTCACTATAAGTTTAAAAGCAATATTGTTGAAAATCTATTACTTTTATTTATAAAATATAGTTAATATCAAATTAAACGTTTGTTTTTCTATTTAAAAAATGCCACAACTTAAAAATGTGTCATTTGTCTTCTTGTCATAAGTAACTTGAATATACAGAATGTATAGGATATTTACAGATGCAATAACTGAACTTTCTTCCAAATTTAAAAATTCAACAAAGAGGAGCAACGGAAAGTTGTTTGTTGCATTTATTTTAAAATTGTAATTACGTAAACAAATTTATTAATTAGATATCAAAATTTTGCACTTCTATTCCAGTAGTTTTTATAGTTGTTTTTAAATTAAAAGTCATTAAATTGATTACTCTCCGTGCTTGAAATACTTTACAAAATATATCAACCCATCAACCACCAAGCACTAGATATTATCAATCCAAAATAAAAGAATTCTTAACGTCATGCATACACTTCATGAAATTAAAAAATAAATAAATAAACAAACAAAAATAAAAATGAACACTTTATTAAACATCTTCAATACTAGCAACTGATATCCAATGTACAGAGTAATTAAAAAATACAAAAATATACAATAGGTGAAAAAAAATTTTTTTTTTTTCAATTCCCCCGCCTGCAGTTGTTAAATACATTTTTATATTATTTTGTAAAAAATCATTTTTACATTGTAAAGCTTTGGAAGTTTTGCTAGCATTTTAATGTACATAGTTAATAAAATATTTTAACATATTCCGAATATTACATAGAAAGGTATTATGTAAGGAAGAAAAACACGTCACACATTTTTTTAGGTTAAAATAGTATATTTTACATTTTTTTTTGTATCATATCTTGTTTATTTATATATTTGTAAAAAAGTTTAAAAATATAATTTTTTCAAACACGACTATTTGTTTGTAATTACCGTGTATGGAAGGAAATATTTCATATTCAAATCAATTGTAGCCTACTATAATGTATTATACTTTTCAATTTTTAATTTATTCGAATACAGAAATTTCATTTAAAATTTTGAAAAATTTTGAGAAAAATTTGTTTAAACCTTGACAACATTGAGCACTATTGTTCTGTGTGTGCCGAGGGGGAGGGAGAGAAAAAAAGAGATATTAATTGTAAAATGAAATATTCCTGATTTACATCAGCAAATATTCAATATATCAACCATTATATTATGATATTGAAATAGACATATTACCGAAATAGATTTTTGGTAATATGCCTGCTGTAGGATGGAATTGAAATGGGAATGCCTTTTTGACATCTGTCATCTTTCAGTGCTGGTAAGAACTAAGGTTTTTGTCTCTGACGCTTTAATTTAAAGTGATACCACAATAAGAAATCATTGGGTATAAATCTTGGAACCCATTCATATCGGTTATGTTTGCTGAAAAGCGGTTGGTACCAAACATTAACTGTAGTAGCTACATCCATGTGTAGTGGATCTCCGTCGGGAAGAAAGTGGTTGTGTTATTTCGTTGTATTCACATAGATTTGAAAAGGACACTAGCGCGTAATTAAATATACCTGATTGTAATTTGCAGTTGTTCTGATTGCGCAACTGTTGCTGAGTATGTTAGTTTTACATGGATACATTTCTAATAAGTATCATTCTGAGGACTTTCCAAACTGTAGTTCCAATTATATCGGATTATATTCACTTCATACAACAATAGATGAAAATTGGAAACAATGACAGATATCATGTACGTTTTTCACAATAGCATTATACACAGTAATAATTATTGTGTATTAAAATATTTATATTATGAATATTTTAATATGCAACATCAACCAATAATATTTTTCGCCAAATTTTGCCTTGCTTAAGATATATGCACATATTATATCCATAAAATTATCTACAATAATACCCTTTATCCCTAATTTTGAACTACATTCTTTTTATTCGTATTATACAAAATTACATATCATGGTGATTAGTAATCTACAAACTGCAGGCTTATCCGTCACATTGATCTTTTTTATATTATCGAGTTTTACTTTTGCATATAACTTTTGAAATATTCTATGTATTTATGTAGATGTTTATATGTTATGTATTTATGTAGATGCAAATCAAGTTTCTGCTACAAAGTGTTGTCGATGTCCAAGTGGATTGAGACGATAAATGGAATGCCATGAATGTTTTTATTTCTTATTATACAGCAAGAGACAAGATTTATGTATTATATCCACAATGAATGATGAAATATTATGTTGTCCTTATAAGGTGTAACTGCTCCTCCTAAGCGTATTTTAGGAGAAAAAACTACAAAATACTGCCACCAAGTAGCCTGATTGTCAGTGTGAGATGATTGAACTATGTGTTAAATCTTTATCGAGTCTCCCCATTTCTCAAAACAATGAAGATAAAACGGATTTGTATCTGATATTTCCAAAAAACAACTGGGCATGTATGACTTTCGTCAAGTAATTCTATAACTTCAAAAAATAAATCATGTAACTTCAATGAATTATTGCCAAACTATTAACAAAAAATGCACTGAAGATTATTAATTAATGTTAATGAAAAATTGTACAACACTATACAAAATTTATAAAAAATTGAAATAATTTAAGACACCATTTATTTAATTTCAGTACTAGTTTAAACACGAGAGCTTAATTGGTTTGAAACAGATTTATACTTCTAATGTATTGAAAAATTCTGATTTTCACATACAGATGGCAGCACGAAAGGATTCATTCTTTCAAAAGGAGGAACTGAAATTAGTTGAACATTAACACTTTTTATTTATATGGCGTTAATACGAAGGAAAAAATTTAACAAATAATTATAAATTATAAATTTAAATATAATTTTAAAGCAACTTTGTAGAGGATATTACGAATTTAATATGACTGTTGAAAATTTAATATTTAGAATTTATTTTTAAAGTTACTGGAGTTACTGATTTTTTTTTTTTTTTTCTTTCTATCAGATAACAGAATTATATATTAGATAAAAATGACTGAATTGTGCATAAAATAATATTAAAAGCAATATTAAATAATAAGTTATCTGATTGACTTAATTTTTAGTTTGATATTATAAAATACATAATTGTCCTTAAGAAAGGTTCTCACGAAAATTAAGCGAATTATAAAAAAATATATTTAAAAATAAAGGAAGATAAAGCTAAAAATAAAAAATTTAAATAAAGTAATTAATTAAAATTTCTTTTTAGATATGGCTCATGCCTTTATATAAACGAAATTAAATTATTGACGTGTAGAAAACAGATAATTATATGACAATGTAGAAAATAAAATAAACATCTTATAGATTTCTGCTGTCAGGTCTTAGATTAAACATATTCATTATTAAAATAAAAATAGTACAGAACAACAAAAAATTTAAATTATCTGAAAGGAAACGTTGTAAATACATAAAGAAAGTCCAAAAATGTAAAGAGATGATATATAAAAATTTAATAAAGGTTCACAATAATTTAACTTACTTGATATGATGAAATCATTTTAGATTATTTAATAAAGTATTTAAATAACAAAAATGAAACAATCTTCTTAAATACACTTTTTTTACATTTCTAAGAAATAATATTTCGATGATAATAATTATACATTAGAAATTGTTATTGCATTGAGGAGGCAATCAACACTTTTCAATACGACAAGTGTATAATTCTGAAGTAAAATTGTGTAAAATAATAAAAATGGTATATGATTTTTAATCACGGGAAAAGGGAATACAATGTTAACTTACTGAATTCGAAATTCTAGACAATAATCTTACCAGATACTTTAAAATTAGTAAACGTTTTCAAGATTGATAAAAAAAAATAATAATTAATAAATATTCAGCATTTGCCCTCATAATGTAACTTACAAATTGCGCTGCTGTTATCACATATAAATTTAATTTTTTAGTGACATTTAGTAGTTTCTTTTTTTTCTTTCATCAGTTATAATAAAAAATTAAAAACAATAAAGCTATATAACAATAAATATAATATTTTCCTATTGTAATTTATTGTTGAATACTGTTAAGTCATAATCATTTTGAAGTATTTATTGAGAATCTTTAAAATTTCTTATTTTTAAATGAATATTTAAAAAATATTTAAAGTATTTAAAGCATTAAAGTATTATATTAAAGTATTTAATTAACAAAGATAAAAAACAATTTTTCTTAAATACACTGATTTTTTTTTTTTTTTTACATTATTTTCCGCAAAATCAGTAGATGGCGACACTAGAAAAACATAAAAGAATTTCCAAATCTGATTTTTTTATGGTATGGATTATGTATATATATATATTTTCCATTTCCCTGTTCATTTTATATTTAATATTGCATTTTCCTTGTTATAGCAAAATCTAATTAGTGATGCCAGTTATAAATATACCCTATTTGATAACATATTAATTTATTAGTATTTTTAAAACAAATATCCGTGTGGCATCTATGAAAACTATAATAAACTATATATGGTATGGAATTAAATGTATATATATATGCTAGACAAAGAACTTAGAAATAAATCTTCTTCTTAGAAATGTATTTAGAAAAGCTCTTAATGTTGTCAAAAATTATAATTGTTTCAAACAAATTCTTTAAAATCAGTAACAATTCCCTTACATATCTTTATGTAACATGCAAAAACTTTCACAAAACTGCCATAACTTATCATTTTATTATTTGTGGTACCCCTGCATACATGAATAAAATAGGCTATATATATTTAATCATTTTCTTATTATTTCTCATGCTGTCACGATTGGTTCATACACATAGCCGTAATTTTTACGTACACTACTTCGAACAAAATTATATAACAACAATATATACAAACATCCACGGCATCCCTGGGACTCGAACCCGAATTTTGTACCACTGAGTTCCAGAGATTTAGAACCCTCCACAATTTATTATATTTGATTAAAGAAAATAATTCCTTCTCACTTTTAATAGATTCACAACCTTAGAACTCCATTATCCATTTTAAATATCATTATTAATCAACAGCTCAGAATTAATTCCATCAGTAAAAATGGAATTTTCCATTTTAAGCAGCAATAAAGAAAATAACTTAAAAATACTCTTTAAAAAATAGTGTCATAAGATAATTTTTCTGCAGTAATTTTTAATCTATTTCATTATAATTTACAATTTCCATAAATTTTCCACACTGGGGTTTTTTCTCCCATATTTCTTCTAAGAAATAGTAAATCACTTCATTAATTTTCATACCATTGTTCCACTTTCCCACGCTAATAATTAACGAGGAAATTCTGCAGTGGCAATAAATCATACCAATGAGATACTACATGCGTATAAATTATTGATCATAGTCCATCAGCCGATCACTCATTCATTACCCATATTATTATAAACCTGGGGTGGCCAACCCAAATGATCTTGCGGGCCACTTTGGAAATGCATCAATGCTCCGCGTGACGCATATAATATTATATATCCCCATATTAGATTTAGACCCACTGTAGACATTTATTTGTAGTGAAAAATTGAAACATAAGGAGTTATTATTATTGTGTTTACTCTTATTCTTACATGTAACTATAGATAATATGATAATAATGATGCTAAATGCATATTGTAAAGAAATATATAACACTAAAACTGAAATATAAAAATATATTATGTAAACGAAATAAAAAAAGAAAGAATTAAAAATATTTATTTTACTAGTGTGATATTTGTCTCGTTTTTATTTTGCTAATGTGAATAGCTTTTGCAAGTCGATGCGCGTGCATCAGGAGTTCGCGGAATATAATTGAATTAACTGTAAATTGATACATAAAACAGGCAATATCTGGCATATATTAGCAAGAATATTATTTTAAAATCAAAGTTATTTTTTTTCTCATAATTTCAACAGTTAATTTTTAAATATATGGATCCACAAATAATGTATTTTTATACATTGGCTTCCACTACTTTGGCCCTTATAAAATAAATATATTTTATGAAAGTGTGATAAATCTCATGGGTCGGAAAATGTTCAAGGCGGTCTACGGGTTGGCCACCCCTGCTTTAGAATATGCATTAAATTTAATTTGTTTTATGTGAAGATTAATGTATTAAATACAATAGTTATTATAAAAGTCAAAGAAACTAATTAGAAAAATCAAAAGAATTTTTGAAATTAATATTTTTTAATATAAAGTATAGTAAAATTAAAATCTGAATTTAATTAGGAACTTATAATTAGCATTGAATGGTTTAAACAGACTATTCCAATGAAATATTTAAAATATAAAGAAAATTTCAATATTTCAAAATATATTCAAAATTATTTAAAGGAAAATGTCAAAATTTTTATGAAAATTTGTTTTTGATAACCTTTATAGAAATATTATATATTATATAATAATAACTTATATTATATTTTCTTTTTGATTAAAACAATAAAATAACAACAATAATAAAAAGAATAAATAAATAAACAATAAATTGAATAAATAATAATTGAAACTGGCTAGAAGAAAACCTATGTTTTTTAGTCTTGATAACAGATGGCGCCACGATAGTCAACATCAATTTTAGAAATGGTGTTAATAATTATGTAAAGAATAAAAACTCCGGTCATTTGGGCCCACTAGGGGCTAATTAGACATGGCCCTACTACTTAAAGAGGATTCCGAACCACTAACAAAACTAAAAGGAGAGACTTTTAATATTTGAAACATTTCCAAAAGCACTTAATTTTGATATTTAATGATGAAAATTTTTATATTTTTAAAAAATTTTTATATTTTTTAAAAATTTTATTATTTTGCTTTCATTGTAAAACGTTTGGAAGCAATTTAAAAATGCTGAAAATTATTTTTGAATTTTAATATAAATTTAAGTATTGTTTACTTTGGATTTGTTCACATATATAATTGAATTAATATAGAAAGGTTTCCAATAACTTCTAATTTTAACTTTATAATTTTTTTTTTTAATTTTGTAATTTTTTAAAATTATACATTACGGAATCATTTATAAAACATTTTTTATATTTTACTTTTATAGAAATTTAAGCAATATTGCCTCATCTATTAAATCTATTATTCTTATTTTTCCTCTTAATTGTTTTAACTAACATTTATTAATATGTTATCGTTAAACTTCTGAGAACTTAATAATAATAAATTTTATTAACAGAAGAATAATTCACATTGTTATTTTAATATCTGTTACTTTCAGCTGTTGTTGTACTTTACAAAAAAAGACTTAAATGAAAGGATTAAAATGATGTAAAATTAGTTAAACGGAAAATGTTGTTTTTATGTATATTGCAATACACTTAAATTTGCAGTGAAAATTTCGTTGTTATTTTTAAATTCGCCTTTTCCAGGGACAGAAATCATATTATTAATTTGTGTCTCTGTGTATCAAAAATTACAATATTATTTACTGCACTTTTTAAATAGTTATGTCTTTTAAAAACTTCATATTTTATTGCTTTGACACATTTTATTAAGATCATACACTTCTCATGGGTTTATAATCAAATTAAATTTGTTTATTTTTCGTTTTTACTACCTGAATTAGGGCACTCAGGCGTAAATAGTTTAGTAAATGCGGCGAAGCATTAACATTATTTTATTACCATTTACAATCATAGTAACGCATTGGAGTAGAACAGAATTGCTCAAGGTCATTCAATAGTGTCCCTTTTCTCCAAAAATATAAGTGATCGTTTCTTACAAACTAAAATAAAAAAATTACGATTAAAAATTTTGTTTCAAAGTAAAAAAAAAATTAGCTTTTAAGGCATTAAGCTTAATTTTAATGTTAGATTTGGAGCCCAACTTACTCATATGTAAAATATTTTGTTCAATAATAGTCGTTGATTTGAATTACTTCTACACAGCTATTATTAGTAAATTTTAAGGGGGAATGGTTATTTTTATTTTATTTCATTAAATTGTTTCAACATCATTTGTTTATCTAAACTTTTTTTCCACTTGTTGAAATATAAAGAAACTTGTTTACACCTTTGTTTTGTGTTTAAAACATTCTGGTACTATAATTTGAATCAATTTGTCGATAAAATTGTTTTTATTTTTTAAATCGCTTGGTTGCCATAGTTACTATGTGAATTGCCATGTTTTTTTCTGAACTAGAACTCTTTTATAGAATATTGACGATGATCGAGCATCTGCTATTAAAGGAAATATAACATATATAATTATATAATATAATATTCATATTTATCTTCTTTATTGTGTGTATATATGTTGTTGAATTAATCTAATTGCAATCCATGTAATATTTTTAATATTATAAATATTTTTTTTTTACCTTTATTATTTACTTTTCATAATTAATATTTATCTTTATGTCTTTGATTTAAATCTACAGTAATCACTGTTTACTATAAATAAAGTACATATGGTAAAGTACAAATAGGTTTTTTCTCAAGCTTTTCAAGTTCACTGACAATTGTTGATAAAAATTGATGTTAAATTTATAAATAGAATCTGCTTTAATTTCATTTTTTTTTTATCTTTTAATACCTGTCCAAAAATCATTTGGGGTTAAAGTACAATGAACTCCTACAAACTATTATCCAAAAAGTATATCAGCCATTCTATATTTATTTAACAATTTGAAAAACACTCACTTGAACATTGATTTTAAGATTAAAAGTGACATTTTTTTAAACGAATTATTTATGCATAATTTATTATCAAAACTTTGAATAATAAAACTCGAGCAAAAAAAACTCTAGATAAGAACACTTGTGATAAAAACTTTTCAATTACCTACTTCACCTACAACCCACCAAAACACATCCATAAATTCGGTCACAATTGAGAATATTTTAAACTTATCTTTAAGCTTTTAGGAAACTATCTCTTTTTTTCTTATATTTTTTAATGTTTCAAAATTTTACTATAAATTATTAAATGCATTTTTTTTATTGAAAACGATATCTTTAAATTATTAAATGTATTTCTTTATCGAAAAGGGTAATTTTAAATTATTAAACGTATTGCTTTATTGGAAACGATAAATTAAATTAATAAATGCATTTCTTTATTGAAAATGGTATATTTAAATTATTAAATGTATTTCGTTATTGAAAATGGCATCTTTAAATTATTAAATGTATTTGTTTATCGAAAATGGTAATTTTAAATTATTAAATGTATTTCTTTATTGAAAACGATAAATTAAGTTAATAAATGCATTTCTTTTATCGAAAATGGTAATTTTAAATTATTAAATGTACTTCTTTATTGAAAACGATAAATTAAGTTAATAAATGCATTTCTTTATCGAAAATGGTATATTTAAATTATTAAATTATTAAATGTATTTCTTTATCGAAAATGGTAATTTTAAATTATTAAATATATTTCTTTATTGAAAACGTTAATTTAAATTATTAAATATATTTTTTATTGACAACAAAACTTTAAATAAAGTTAAATTACATAAATTGTTTATATATTTCGAATATATCCGTATTCGAATAAGCTTATGTTTTCTGATTAATCACATTTCATTTCACAACAGGCACACCGATCATCAATTTCATTTCAAATTAATAAACTTTCTTACAAAATAATATTGCTTTTAAGTGATATTCTTATATTATTTGTGGTAATAATTTTCAATGCTTCTTTTTTTATTAGATAAAGGGCTCAAATAATATTTACATTTTTACACTTCCTTTAAATTTATTATTATAGATCGTTTTTGAGAAATTAGGCAGTTTAACATTATTCTGCACTAGAACATCAGATATGTAACAAATTCAGTGTTACTCAAGATACAGCTAGGTCAGGGATGGGCAAACTTTTTCGGTCGCGTGCCAAAAATTGAGGGAAAAAAAGGTTGACGGGCCAAGATAAATTTTTCTAAAATTTTAAAAATTATATACAAGCATTACAATTTAAATTTGTTAATGAGATGAATGAAATTGCGATTTCATTTTTTAAAAATTCCTAATATCGAGGTTTGAAGTGAGATGTACTGATTCTAAGGAACGAGGCTAAATGCTCATCTGTCAGTCCACTTCTGAAATAATTCTTTCTAAGGTTCATAGTTGAAAACACTTGTTCACATATATAAGATGAAGCAAACATAGCACTGATTTTCTGGGCGTGAGATATTAAAGTTGGGAAACTTCTTGAGATTATTGTTAGATTGCAACTCAATTAATTCAACCTGCAAATCTGACCTCACTGCTTCACAATTTACATTGAAAGACGTGGTAAAAATATCCAGTTTTTTTTTTTAATCGCACTGAAATCTTGAAATCGGCGTTCCAACTCAAAATGCAGTTCTTTCAAGCCATTTTCATGAAATAATATTTAATCAAAGTAGAAAAGGAGATGGATATAAAATATATATATTTTTTTAATTCGCCTCGGACCAGCAAATTAAAATTCTATCCGCGGGCCGGAGTTGGCCCATCCCTGACCTAGGTGAAGGTCTACTATATTATACCTATATTTGGAATGGTCAGCCTAAGGGATGATATCTAAAGCCGCGCACTGATGGAAGGCGAGTTGCTTAAAGAATCACTAAAAATCCGGGTTCAATGAATTATCCGAAAGAATCACATGTTTCGGCCCCGTTCTGACCATAGTCGGTTTTTCCGGCACTTCAAACGTATTCTCATGGTCTTCATTTAAGACCAGCAATCATTCACAGTCAGAGATAACGTGGGTTGTTTTACGCGGTTAGTCGGAGACACGGGAATAAGTTGACTCTAGTCGACTAAAGCAATGAACAACCTAAATGAGGACATCTAAAACCATGCACAGTTGGGAGACGAGTCTGTGTAACAAACCACTTAAAAATTATCTGAGAAAATCATATGTCTGGACCCCGCTCCGACCAGACTCGGTTTTTTAGCTCATAAAAGAACGGAAAACGTAAGACCCTTTTTTTCGTTCCTTCGTTCCGTATATGACTTGTTCTCCTTTTCGCGGACTCCATTTACAACCAGCTGTCACCGACAACCATAGAATAACGTCTATGAGTGACAGTTTATAATAAGCTGACTCGAATGAACTCTTACTCTCGTCTGGACGGGGCTTAATAGACTGCATACTTCCTCTCCCCACATTCAACTTAATAAATGGACTTTTCAACCTACTGATTATCGGACCATCTCCAGCCGAAACATGACAGCTTTCGATTCGTCTTTGCTTGTTGAGTTTCGAACTCGCTTTCCCCTTGTTCGAAATCCCAACTCACTATCCTTCAAGAATATTTTAATTAAAATTATTAAAGATTTGACTTGGCCCTGCACTTTGAGATGTATGCTGGCTGGTAGAAATTATTATATAGTCCTGAAATCTGCCATATATCACAAAAAAATATAACCATGATTGCCAAATATAACGATTATATCTGAAATCTGCCATATATCCCAAAAATTCATGATGATTATATAAATCCCAAAATTCATGATTATATCTGAAATCATGTATCCCAAAATTCATGCTTATATAACCCTGAAATCTGCCTTATATTTCAAACTACATGATTATATAACCCCGAAATCTGATATACCCCAAAATTCATAATTACATAACCCTGAAATCTACCATACTCTGTGAATCATTCTCCTTTTTGGCAAACAAAACAACAATAAATCAAAAATAATCGATCCTGCATCTGAATCTCCAGAACAAATGATTAATAACTGTTTCAAAACTCTTGCAGCATTTTCAAATTTGAAAACGAGGAAGGAAAAAAAAAAATACGAATCTTCTCGGCACTACAGTTTGCTGAACCTTGAGGATAAAGGATTGAGACAGACTTTTGAGCACTACTTCTTCTGCTGTCAAGCGAAACAAATTAGAGGTGGCACAGCGGAGATTACGTTCTGGCACGGAAAGACCCTTTTTTTCGTTCCTTCGTTCCGTATATGACGTGTTTTCCTTTACGTGCCTGCCACCTTCTGACGTGCTTTTCGCGGGTTGAAGGTCCTGTCCCTAATGAATTCTGAACCTTTCCTGGAGGATGAAGGGCGTTTATGTCTTGAGTGTTTCTCGATATTCTTGTACTGCAAAGAAATCTGTTATTTGGCAGATCTGGTAGTTATTATTGTATGGGTATATAGTTATTATTACTATTGTAGGTTTTATTGGTCATTTAGGCTGCTATAAAAATCTCGTATTGAAATTGTACTTTTATAGAGCATTGCTATTTATAGTAAAATTGCCTGGCTTAAATAATTTGGCTAATGAATAAATGAATCTTCAAATTATTGAAAAAATTTTTTAATGCATAAATAAACGCAATAATTTATTTTATAATTTAAGAATGCAATAATTTATTTTATAATTTATAAACGCAATAATTTATTTTATAATTTACTTTCATAATTTATAAACGCAATAATTTATTTTGTAATTTACTTTTATAATTTATAAAAGCAATAATTTATTTTTATAATTTGTAAACGAAATAATTAATTTAATAAAATTTTAAAAGCAATTAAATGTAATTAAATTAATTGATATTGTTTAAAGAATTAAGAAATTTTGTAATAAAATACATTTTTTTTTTTTTTTTTTATTTTTTTTTTTTTTTTTTTTTATGGTTTTTTTTTTTTTGGTTTTAATATTATTTAAATAAAGCTTATTGTATGAAAAATCAGGGAAACAAATTATTTAATTTTTGTAACATTTAAATATAAATTTAATAATCCAAATATTTTAATGAATTCTTTTATTACATTTAAATTTAAATCTCACTGAAATAAAATATATTAATTGAATTCTTTTATTTCATACTAATATTACAAATAAATATTGTCATACTATTTGCTATTTGGATTTATAGATTGTTCAACTACTATTTATAAAAAATAAATTGATTTTAAATTGCATTCAGTATCAACGTAATAATAATAACAAAGAAATTTGTTATTTGCAGATATGGAAGTTATTACTTGTGGGTTTTAATAGTTATTTATGTAGGTATAATAATTCTTCTCGTTTTGTATTTTGTATTTTTATGGTTCACACAATTTGACAATAAAATCTGTTGTCGTATATTATTTAGTTCATGAATAAATGAATCTGCAATGTATTGAAAATTAGTAAATAAATAAGAAATGAAACGCAATTAAATTTACAAAAATTAAAATTAATTAAATTAATTAAGAAATTTTGTAACATAACCCATTTTTTTTTTTTTTGTGTATTTCAATAATCCTTATTGTATGAAAAAAACCCAGAGAAACACATTAGTTAATTGTTAATAATAAAAATATTTGACGAATTATTTCATTATATTTAAATTGAAACTTAGTTGGAATAAAATATATTTATTGAATTCTTTTATTTCATGCAAATATTGCTAATAAATGTTGTCATACTATTTGATATTTGAATTTTCAGAATATTCATCTACCATATATAGACTTTCACAAATTATAAAAATAACAGAAACTCGTATAATTAACATGTCATAATAATAACAGAAATCTGTTATTTGCAGATCTGGAAATTATTACTTGTGAATTTTATTAGTTATTCGGGCATAATAATCCATTTCATATTGATTTTGTATTTTTTATGGAAAACAACTCTTTGCAGTAAATTGGTGTAAATTATTTGGTTAATGAATAAACGATTATTCAAACTATTGAAAAATAGAAAAGAAAAATGCAAATGAAACGCAATTAAATTCAAATCTAATTAAATGAAAAAACAATATTAATTAGACAATATTATTATTATTCTTTAAACAATATTAATTGTTTAAAGAAAAGAAATTTTGTAATATAACACATTTATTTGTGTATATAAATACACCTTATTGTACGGAAAACTTTGGAAAAAAGCATCAGTTAATTATTTTATAACATTTAAATATTAACATAATGATAAAAAAAATCGATGAATTCATTTATTACAAATATTGTCACATTATTTACTATTTTGATTTTCATAATGTTCATCGGACATCATAAAAATTAAAAACATCATCGAAATTAAATCGAGGTATTTTTTAGAATTTGTGAAGAGTAATACAGAGTTTCACAATTTATAAAAATACCTCGATTTAATTTGAATACAAAATCAACATGTAATAAAAATTTATGATGAATAACTTACATATCGTTGAAAAAAATATTTATTATTTTTTTTTTTGTCCCTAATAATCAACAAAGCGAAATCAAAAAATGAAACAGACAATGCATATAAGTTATATAACTATGGATATAAAAAAAAAAAGTTTTACAGATATGTAAAAATAAGTTTCAGAATAAATATGTAAAATATTCAGATATGTAAAAAGTTCAGTTAATATATAAAAAGTTTAAATATTCAGATAAATAGATATGTTTTAAAAAATGTTTAAATAGATTAGATTTCACATGTATTGTGACGCACGTGCTGTCTGAATCAGTTTACATTTTCGTAAATAACATTATCATATTTATTTTGAAGATAAGCTTTCATAAAAAATCAAAAGTTTATTTTTCAAGGTAATTCAGATAACGATAGATTCTTCTAGAATATTGTCTGTTTTTGAATTGCTTTCTAGAACTGTAATACTTATATAATCACATGCCGTGCAAACGTTAAAACTTTCATTATGTAATATGATTTTTTTTTTATGAAAAAATATAATATTCTTGTACTGAATAAATATTTATTAATATTAGGAAATTTTAGGTTATTATATATAATAAACATAGAAAATATAAAAATTCATTACCTGGATTTAAATAGATATTTAATTATATACATTAAATAAAGAAATATTAATTAAAAATGTTTTAAATCTATGTTTATATAAATAAATGTTGATATAAAATTTTTATATGTTTTTATAAATATGTTTATATAAAACAATTTAATATATAAGTTTTTATAGACTATATTTTTATTTATTTATATATATATTTTTTTTTTTCACTATACTCTTCAACAAATGATCATGAAATTTTATGCACGTATTATTGCACTTCTCTGGCACTTTGGGCCGCAGGTTTCGGATTTGAGTCCCGGTGGTGCCATGGATGTTTGTAGAGGTTCGAATCCAATTTAAACCGTAGGTCCCGGTCTAGTATGGCTGTAGAGCGTTGGGCATAGTGATGACAACCCCACCCCGTAGAACATATCCTTCCTACAAATCTGCCAGCAGGTAGACGGCCTTGACGGACGAGTCCACCATGGGGCTTTTGCTCCATTGATGATGTTGATGATTATTGAACTTCACAAACATTGTTTAAATACCATAATAATAAATTATTTTGATTGTATTATTTCGTGATTTCGGTAAATGTTAATTATTTTAATTAAGATTTATTAACTATAAATAACAATTATTTAATAATAAATAATTAATTATCTAAACAGTATACTATCACAATAGCAATCCTCCGGTGAGACGATTTTTCATTAATTTTTTAAATAAAAATATATTTAATTTAAAAAAAAAAAAAATATATGTTAAAATACATAATGAATTTAATAAATGTGTATTAAATTAAGGTAACTTTTAATTTTAATTAAAAAAATTGAAGCATTTAACAAATTTAAACTAAATTAGAAATATTAAAAATAATTAAGTTATTTTGGAGGGAAAGTGAAAGTCTTGAACAAACACTTTCTCAGCATGATCACTGTAGCTTCTATAAATAAATCATATTCTATAAATAAATTATTTATGAAAAAAAGTTTTTCATCATCTGTAACCGTGCTTCCTCCTACTTACTGGCAAGATAGCCAGTACGTAGAAGGAAGCATGGTTTTTAAAACTTAATAATTTATATATAAATTAAGTTCTGAAAAGAAAAGTTTTCTAAGTAAAAATTGGCTTTTAGAAAAAAATTGTGTTATGTAACCGTCCTACGCTATACAAGAGCGCCCCTTGTGGGCGTTCAGGAGAAATTTTCAGTAGGCTTCGAGACTCTGACCGAGAGGAAGTACAGCGCTACCTGTACTACCGCTGAGAAACCTTTAGTTTATAGACTTTCATCCCGAGAGGAAATATAGTTAACGTCTCCTGTGTATGTATTGTCCTACCGATTCTCACAAGGAAAGAAGTATATTTCGCGCTCCCCACGCGTACTTGAGTATCGGATTTCGGTTTAGAAATAGAATCCTTCTATGCAGTCACAATTATATGTCATTAAATGTGTTAAATATTGTCTGCCTTGTTTGAGTGTAGTGTGGTGTCTACAATTATACATCTACAATTAAATATTGTCTGCCTTGTTTGAGTGTAGTGTGGTGTTAATTGTTTGAATGTGAATTATATATTTATAAATTTTTAAAGAATATTACATTTATTTATAAACTCTCATGAAAATTCGATTAAATTCTAATTTAATTCGCATACATTTCAATAAAATAAAATGATCATGTTATTATAAAATGGTGGACAATAATACTTTTGAAGGGTGTAAGAAAAATATTTCTTGAAAAGCGATGTGGAAGAATTACTTTTTTTCCATCAGTAACACAGTTATCGATTAAGAAATGTTTCCTTCACGCAAGGAATTAGAAGAAAACAATATAACTTCCCTTTGTCATCGTAACAATGGACTTGATTTACATCTGTCTTTTTATAGACAAACGACTTTAATTTAAGTTTGCAACATCGTATTGTATTGTATCTAATTTTATAACATTGTAATGTATTGTATTGTATTTGTTGTAAACAATAGCAATAAAGTATCTTAACTAATTACAGTAGTAATCTTTATTTATTTTGTAGCAACAAAAATATTTATTTTTTTAAATTCGTACGAGAAAAGCTTTTTTTAATTCAAATAAAAGTTTTTAAATATATTTAAGGCTTTTTATCAATGAATTTCCTGAGAAGCAAACATTTTCAACTGACATGAAATAATGTGTATAACAATTATTAGGTTAAAATTTTAAATCTTATTTAATTAGCATTCATTTAACTAAAACAAAAATCTCATCTCGTTATATAATCGGTAACACTCTATATGGAATAAAAATTATTTTTTTATGACAGGAGTGAAATAATTAGTTATTTTGTTTATTTTTTCATGGGTATTATATGATGAAATTTTTGCATACCATTATCGATTAAGAAACTCCTCTTTCTCTCAAAGATTTAAAAAGAGAATAATATCCGTTCTGCGTATTGGGTTATGATGATTCTGCTACATATATATTGTAACGTCAAGGCCTATATTATACCTATAAAGGCTTCGAGAAGAGGGCCACTTTCAGGTTCATCGAACACTTTAATTATTATTTGCAAGCACTATATGTACTAAGAAATTGTAAGCGGTATACTATTGCAAGCACTTTGTACTATTTGCAAACATTATATGTACAAATAATGTATTCTGGGTTATACAAAGAAATTGAAAATTAAAATAAAATTTGATCACAAGTACACGATTAAATCATAAGTACATTTCACTCCAAGATCGGTAATTTTCAGGGTTCTGGAGTCTATGTCGAATCTAATTGCCAAACTTTAATTATCACATGGGATGATACACGAAACCACAAATGGATTCACTTTGGCGGAATCTATGGCCTATTCAGAGTAGAAAAAGAAAAACTACACTTCTGGTCGACACTTCGCAGAACTCTCTCTCACCTAAAATCTCTTTTTAAGACAATCTTTCAAGAGGGGGAGGGCTTTATTCACTTCTCATCGGAGTAAATATTTCTCAGATAGTGGCCCAACATCAATCCTAATGTAACAACTCACGGTATTGTTCCTATTCAATCTGTAGTTGTTTCGACCAATGAAGGTCGCACAGACATTCCTAATTTCCAGAGTGTCATTATACATGATAACGAATATCTGCTATTAGATCTGAGTGATAGGCTGATCTCATTACTATAAAATTCTAATTACATGTAATATAAGTACCAATATTATTGCTTGTCTGCTGTCAAATTTGAGTGATGGATTATTATATTATACTTGTCAAATAACATACATTCTTACCTCTTAGGAATGAAATGCCAAAATTCTTCTCGTGTGAAAGAATGCCACAATGCCAATCTATTGAAAAATCACATTTGTTCAAGAGCTGGTATTTGTATACATCATCAAAAATTCTTAGATGATTTAAAATAAATTTTTTATTTATTTTGTTGCAGCAAATATATTTCCATTAATGTATTTGTATAATAAACAAATTTTTAAACAAGAATTAAGATATTTTTCTCTCAACAAATATATTTCAGCTAATGAATTTATATAAGAAAAGTAGAAATATCTTTTGTTTAAAAAAAATTAATTGCAAAAGTATGTTTTAAAATTTTTATCTTTACTTACCAATATCATTCCTTAGAGAAATGTATTATTCAATGATATGAAAAGAATTTATTAAAAAATGGTTATGAAAGCTCAATTTAATTTTTGTATTTAATTAGCATTCATTTTGTCGAAATAAAATACTTATATCATTATAAAATGATGATCGGTTACACTTTATAAATGCAAGACCAAAAATCATTTTTCTTGAAAAGAGACTTCCTTTGTCTCTTTTCATGGACATCATCTGATAAAAAGTTTACACACTGTGATAGATTAAGAAATTCAAAGAATTAGAAAGGAGAACACTATCATTCACTTAAAAGAATAAAGCAATGGTAATTAGAGCCTAAAAGTGTTGAAGGCTCTACAACTCAAAAATCTTGCATAATTTAAAACTCATTTGTTTTCACCTTTTCCTTCAATAAGAAGATTAAAAGATACAAAAAAAACCCATTAACCAATTTTGAAAACTCATACTTAGACTTGTATTTCGTGCTTTCATTGCATAAAGGTTGGGGATACTTTTAAAATTCACGTAGTTATCAAGGGATTAAATGGCATTTCGAGTAAAAAAATAGATGCATCTTTTATTGACGTTGATTTAACAGAATTTTCGAAAGGAAGGGATTGTTAATACTTTCATCCTGCGTCACCCAGAATTCGGTACTTTCCTTTTATTTCAAGAAAGGAATTTTGATAAGGAAGCGGGAAGATTGTACTGCAGATGCTTCAAATAAAATTTATTGTTTATAAATGTAACATTTTCTACAAAAACTTAAACTATGTAAAAGAATATTATTACTAATAAATTATTATAATTAGTATCTATGCAAATTGCTATTTTTAAATCTCCAGAACAATATAAAAATGTAATTGAACAAATAATGTAACCATTTTTGTCTTACAATAAGAATATAATTAATTTTCCTTTATGTTATACTTTCAAGGAAATATGTATTTCAGAAGGGAATTGGTTAGGATGCAACTATTTATTAATGAAATTTAAGATATTTTTAGTATAATTGTGTTTTAGATAAATAATTATTTTTTTTTTCCTTTTTATTTAATATTAAATTTCCTCTAAAGTGCAATTTGTTTCTATTAGTATATATATATTTTTATATATCAGCTTATTGCACATATTAACATTAAAATTTCGTTTTTAGTTCTAATAACGTAAAAAGTTCTTTTTTAAAAAAAAAATTGATTGAAAAAGTTTGTTCTAAATTTTTGTTTTTCATTACCAATATCATTCCTTAGAGAAATCTATCACTCAATACTATGAAAAGAATTAATTTAAAACTTTATGAAAGCTCATTTTAATTCTCAATTCAATTAGCATTCATTTTGTCGAAATAAAATACTTATCTCATTATAAATTGGTGATCGGCTACACTTTATAAATTCACGACAAAAAAAAAAAAATCATCTTTCTTGCGAAAGAATTACTTCCTTTGTCTCTTTTCATGGCTATCATGTGATAAAAGTTTACACACTGTCATCGATTAAGAAATTCAAAGAATTGGAAAGGAGAACACTATCATTCATTTAAAAGAATAAAGCAATGGTAATTAGAGCCTAAAAGTGTTGACGGCTCTACAACTCAAAAATCTTGCATAATTTAAAACTCATTTTTTTCACCTTTTCCTTCATAAGAAGATTAAAGGATACAAAAAACCCATTAACAAATTTTGAAAACTCATACTTAGACTTGTATTTCTGCTTTCATTGCATAAAGGTTGGGGATACTTTAAAATTCACGTAGTTATCAAGGGATTAAATGGCATTTCAACTAAAAAATAGATGCATCTTTTATTGACGTTGATTTAATAGAATTTTCGAAAGGAAGGGATTGTTAATGCTTTCATCCTGCGTCACCCAGAATTCGGTACTTTTACTTTTATTTCAAGAAAGGAATTTTATAAGGAAGCGGGAAGATTGTACTGTAGATGCTTCAAATAAAATTGATTGTTTATAAATGTAACATTTTCTACAAAAACTTTTCATGCAAGACGTAAACGAATATTGTTACTAATAAATTATTGTAATTAGTATCCATACAAATTGTTATTTTTAAATCTTAAGAACAATATAAAAAGCGTAATTGAAAAAAAAATAACAATTTTGTTTAAAATAAGAACATAATTAAGTTTTTTTTTTTTTTTGTTATACTTTCAAGAAAAATGTATTTTAGATCTGAGTTGGTATGATGTTTTTTGCTTATTATTAAAAATCTAAGATATTTTTAATATAATTGTGTTTTAGATAATAATATTTTTTCGTATATTTTCATTATTTAATTTCCTCTAAAGTGCAATTTGTTGCTAGTAGTACATAATTTTTTTATATATCAGTTATTTGCGCATATTATCCACTAGAAATTTCGTTTTCAGTTCTAATAACCTAAAAAGTTCTTTTATTAAAAAAATTAATTGAAAAATATATTTAAAAATTTTTATTTCTGCTTACCAATATCATTCCTTAGAGAAATCTACCACTCAATGATATGAAAAGAATTAATTTAAAAACCTGTTATGAAAGCTCAATTTAATTCTACATTTAATTAGCATTCATTTGTCGAAATAAAAATACTTATCTCATTATAAAATGGGATCGGTTACACTTTATAAATGCACGACAAAAAAATCATCTTCTTGGAAAGAGACTTCCTTTGTCTCTTTTCATGGACATCATCTGATAAAAAGTTTACGCACTGTTATAGATTAAGAAACCTCTCTTCAACTCAAAGAATTGAAATGAGAACACTATCATTCATTTAAAAAAGAATAAAGCAATGGTAATTAGAGCCTAAAAGTGTCGACGACTCTACAACTCAAAATCTTGCATAATTTAAAACTCATTTGTTTTCCTCTTTTCCTCAATAAGATTAAAAGACAAAAAAGCCATTAACAAATTTTGAAAACTCATACTTAGACATGCATTTCGTGCTTTCATTGCATAAAGGTTGGGGACACTTTTTAAAATTCACGTATTTATCAAGGGATTAAATGGCTTTTCAACTAAAAAATGGATGCATCTTTTATTGAAGTTGATTTAATAGAAATTCAAAAAGAAGGAATTGTTAATACTTTTATCCTGCGTCACGTAAAAACTCGGTATTTTATTTTTATTTCAAGAAAGGAAGTTTGATAAGGAAGCGGAAAGAGTGAACTGCAGATGGTTCAAATAAAATGGATTGCTTATAAATGTAACATTTTCTACAAAAACTTAAACTATGTAAAAGATTATTATTACTAATAAATTATTATAATTAGTATCCATGCAAATTGTTATTTTTTAAATCTCAAGAACAATATAAAAATGTAATTGAAGAAATAATGTAATCATTTTGTCTTACAATAAGAGTGTAATTAAGTTTTTTTTGTTATACTTTCAAGGAAAAACGTGCTTTAGAACTGAGTAGGTATGATGTTTTTGCTTATTATTAAAATTTACGACATTTTTTGTATAGTTGTGTTTTAGATAAGAATATTCTTTCCTATGTTTTGGAAATTAATTTCCTCTAAAGTGCAATTTGTTTCTATTAGTATATAATTTTTTTTATATATCAGCTTATTATTAACATTAAAATTTCGTTTTTAGTTCTAATAACTTTTAAAAACATCTTTTAAACATCTTTTTATTAAAAAAATTGATTGAAAAGTTTGTTCTAAATTTTTTTTGTCTTTCATTACCAATATCAGAGAAATCTATCACTCAATGCTATGAAAAGAATTAATTTAAAAACTCTTATGAAAGCTCATTTTAATTCTCAATATAATTAGCATTCATTTTGTCGAAATAAAATACTTATCTCATTATAAATTGATGATAGGCTACACTTTATAAATTCACGACAAAAAAAAATCCTCTTTCTTGAAAAGAGACGCGAAAGAATTACTTCCTTTGTCTCTTTTCATGGATATCATGTGATAAAAAGTTTACACACTGTCATCGATTTAGAAGTTCAAAGAATTGGAAAGGAGAACACTATCATTCATTTAAAAGAATAAAGCAATGGTAATTAGAGCCTAAAAGTGTTGAAGGCTCTACAACCCAAAATCTTGCATAATTTAAAAACTCATTTGTTTTCACCTTTTCCTTCTTAAGAAGATTAAAGGATACAAAAAAAAAACCCATTAACAAATTTTGAAAACTCATGCTTAGACATGTATTTCGTGCTTTCATTGCATAAAGGTTGAGGATACTTTTAAAATTCACGTAGTTATCAAAGGATTAAATGGCATTTCGACTAAAAAATGGATGCATCTTTTATTGAAGTTGATTTAATGGAATTTCAGAAAAGAAGGAATTGTTAATACTTTTATCCTGCGTCACGTAAGACTCTATATTTTCCTTTTATTTCAAGAAAGGAATTTTGATAAGGAAGTGGGAAGATTTTTACAACAGACGCTTCAAATAAAATGGATTGTTTATAAATGTAACATTTTCTACAAAAACCTGCCATGCAAGACGTAAAAGAACATTATTACTAATAAATTATTATAATTAGTATCTTCTTTCTGCATACAAATTGTTGTTTTTAAATCTTAAAGAACAATATGAAAACGTAAGTGAAGAAAAAAATGTAACAATTTTGTTTTACAATAAGAATATAATTAAGTTTGTCCTTTGTTATACTTTCAAGGAAGGATGTATTTTTGAACTGTGTTGGTATGTTGATATTGATTATTATTAAAATTTAAGAAATTTTTAGTAAGAGTGAATTTTAGATAAAATTATTCTTTCTTCTTATTATGTTTAAATCTTAAGAACAAGATGAAAACGTAATCGAAGAAAAATGTAACAATTTCTTTTAACAATAAGAATATAAGTAAGTTTGTTTTTTGTTATACTTTAAAAAAATGCATTTTAAAACTGAATTGGTATTATGATATTGTTTATTATTAAAATTAAGATGTTTTTAAGTTCTATAAAAATATTTTTCCTGCAGTTATAGTTCACTCTAAAGTTATGCTTGTTCGTAGCAGTGTTTTTTATATATTACTTTTTTGTACATATTATTATTTCATTTTTATTTTTAATAACTTTGCAAAAAAATCCAAATTCTGTATTTAAGCCCAGTTATAGTTCACTTAGAGTTTTTTATATTATATCAAGTATAAATGTATTTTAGAACTGAGTTGCTATTATGCAATTGTTTATTATTAAAATTAAAAATATTTTTAGTGTAATTGTACCTTTAGATAAAAATATTTTTCTTATATTTTGAATACTTAATTTTCTTTAAAATTCTGGTTGTTTTTATTAGAATAACGGTTTTTTTATTAATCAGTTATTTGATAATATTATTTACTTAAAATTTCATTTTTATTCTTAATAAATTTGTAATCTAAATTATATGTTTAAGTTAAAAGTAATTGCCTAAGATTAACTCACAGCAAACAGTTTACAATTTTAAATTACAATAACTAATTTATAACTTTCTTTTTCTCGTTTTATTCATTCTTATTCGTGAAGAATTATAAAAAATACATACACATAATAATACATTATAATACATAACATTTAAAAATACATATACATAATAATGTATATTGTATCTTTTAATAATGGATTTAGAAATATCTTATTAAATAAAAAACAATATGTATGCATTTTATAGGTTATTTTTTATGTCATTGAATTTAAAAGATTATGGAAAAGAAATAAGAAATGTCACTTAAATATTCTTTACATCATTGAATAATGCTAATATATCATGATCATATTTTGTCAAACATTTTATGGAATCAAAATATTTTTACACACAAATAATACTAAATATTTATTGCAATAGAAAACTTAAAGCATTTATCTTTCTATAAATAAAATGTTTTATTTCTGGCAGAATACAATGTATTTCATTCAACCAACAGCCGAAGCAAAGAATGAGATATTTACAGCAAGATGAAAAGTGACCAGCCATAATTTGTTTGCTGGGTCTTACAAGTGAAGATGAATTATTGCGCGGGACAGATCAAATTCTTCATCTTCATCTGTAAAAGTGATATATGATAGTGTCCACAGTTATACTGCTGTTTGATTCTGTTATATTAATATTTCTAGAGAGTTATCTTACTAGCAAATCGATCAAATTCATAATTTGTACGAAATTATGATTTATGTAATTTCATATATCTATCTTTTTTTGTACAGCCATAATAAAAGGTATAACATTTTTTTGCTTTTAAATATATAATCTCTAAATGCATACTCTTAAATAGAGATTTCCAAAATATATGTAAATTATTTATCGTTAGATATAATAAATCATTAATAAAAAAGTAATGGAATAAAATATTTCTAACTTTATATTTTAATGGGTTATATTTTTGATCATTTTAAAAAAGTAATTTTCTAATGAGTTTATTCTTTTAATTACATTGAAAAAAGATTAAATAAAAAAATGATAAATGGTTTTATCAATTTTAAAATCACATTGAATGCTCTGAGAATTACTTTGGCAACTATTGTTGTAACTAAAATATAAGAATAAATACATAGTTTAAATTTTATATTTCTGAAATAATCTTAGAATATATTTTCCAAATATTTAATAGTTCATTTTTAACACTGACTATTTTTCAGCCAAACAAGTATAACTGTAACTAAATTTCTTCATGGTCAATCGGAATTTATTATTGCCACTGGCAAAAGAAATTATGTCATAGAGAGTAGAATAATTCATTCTTCTATTAAATATTAATGATCTGATATATGCCAACTTAGAAAATATTTATTAATAAAAAATTTCATCAGATAGTTAGATTTACAAACTGTAATGAAAATGCTCTAGTATGCAGAACATTTACCACAGAAGATATACTCATATTTGATATTAAGCTTCCACATAATCTTTTTTCAATTCAAATTCAATACAATGCCTGGAAGTATACATATCAGTAATATGTCCGTTCCAAATGTAGAGATCAGTAACATGTTACCTGGTACTGTCCAGAAGGCCTCTGAAATATACACTATATATATATTTGAGGGGCATACTATACAAAAGAATAGGAAAATATTACATATCATGATTCGAGTCATATATTTGTAATTTTAATTTTTTTATGTTGGAAATTTACCACAGTGTCGTTCTTAAAGGTAAAATAGAAATATATTCAACATTATCTAGGTATATCATAATAGGGATTGTTACAGAGATAATTACAATACTATTTGAAGAAGGATGTTAGTAGTGAATTCCTACACACTATAAATAGGTAAGGTTTTATGATTTATTTATTATTTAATGAAAAAAAATAGAAATCAATCACCTAGTCCATAAAATCCTGATCGAATCCTCAATTTTTCTTTCAAAATGACCACTGTAATAGTGTCAAACTTTGAATATATCGAGCTTCTTTCTTTTTTGAACACAGTTGAACGTCACCGTTCACTCCATTAATGTAGCTTGAACTAATTTTTTAAGAATAAATTAACGGAATTTTAAACAACCAATAACCAAGTTATTAAATAACTTTCATCAATGATGGGCGTCATCAAGTTTTGAAGTAAAATAATTGAAAAAAAAATGAATGATTTAATATGGATAAGTTGACTACATTGATAAACCCAACAGACGATGTATGGTTTAACATTATGATTTCGTGAACAATGCATAACTATGCATTTGGGCACAGCGCGTATTAAAGACAGTATTTTTTTTTTCTGATTTATGTAGTGTCGATATGCATTTTAGTTCTTTTAGCTAAGTATTTTTATAGCTCTTTTATTTAAGTTTAAATTTTTTAACAATAATATGAATAAGTGGTAATCAGCAAGCTATTTCGAAACATTCTTTTTATTAAACGTAATATAAAAATTTATCTTTACTTTTAATGCCAACTAATCAAAATTCCATATCCTTGAAACAAACTCTGAATTCGAACAATAGATCATCATGTTATTAGTTTTAGTTCTCATGAACTGTATTGATAATAGATTGTCTAGGCGATTGTCCTTTCACTCTGATAATATAAACTGATAAGCAATGTCTATTTCTTTCAGTCCTGTATTGTGAAATTATGTATGATAAATATTGATAAAACAAGGAAGAAAAGGAAATATTTGATAAAAATATTAAATGTAAAATAATAAGCATTTATTTATATTCTTACATGATAATAGAAGGATTGGGCTAAATTAAAGCATTTTTTAAAAGATTAGAAATTTTTGCATCTGACTAAAATATTAAAAGTAATAAATCTCACATTAACATTTAAAATATAATAGATAAAAAGCAATTATTTCCTTTAAAATAAATATTAATTATTCTATGACAAAAATTTAAAAAATAATATAGAACTATATTCAAAAAATAAATTTGTCGTGTGTTAAATATACAAAAAAATTAAAGTTAAAAATAACAAAATAAAATATTTGAAATTATATTGAAGATTTCTGTATTTTATCACGAAGTCCTTAATTTAGTCCACATAAATTATATATTTTTGTATTAAAGTTTAAAAAAATAACATCTTATTTTTCTCATATTTAAAGGATAATCTTTATATTACAAGTATAAATAAAATTTTTTTCATTAAAATACTTTATAAATAATATATATCTATTTATTTCCCACACAATTATAGCCATAGGAAAAAAGAATTTAAATAAATATTTTAATAATTTATATTTTATACTATAATATAGGATATAATTCCAATAATTGTTATTCGTTACAACAAAAAGCTTTAAGCAGTAAAAACAAAAATACTGTTTTCTAAACACACATTCATTTCATTTATAAACCGCTTATCTATGAAAGAGAATTTAATATTTTACTAGTTTTAACTATTTTAATGGATTATATACAATTTCTTTCGTCTGTTTTATCGAAAAGAGTTTTAGTACATTATATTTTATTCATGAGAAAATGAAATTGAATCGAACGCTTTCGTGAGCCTTAACGAATAGCAAAAAAATTCTGAAGAACTATAACTATTTCGTAAATCAAAGGTATTAAGGAGATTATAATCATGGATTGTACTAATTAAGGATATGATATGAGCATTAAAGATTTATCTTTTTTAAATTGTAGTACATTTACCTCAATGAAAATATTAAGCAATAAAAATTTGTAATTCTCATAATATATTTTAAATAACATTTAATGAATTTCTTAAATGTTAAAGATGCCTTAAAACGTTTTTATTTTACAAATATTCAGTTATTTGTTGAAGTAATGATTTATTATAATTATATATATATAATAAAATTTATAAATAAAATTTATATATTAATTTTATATATTTACAATATTAAAAATTTCTTTGCAAAAACATTCATTTTTTATAAAATTAATTATTTAATACTGTAAAAAACGAGAAATAATATCCCAATAAAAACATAATATGAATATATTTATTTATTTATATATAAATATAATTAAAAATATATAAAATATTTAGTAATATGTATAAAATAAAAAAAACCCATAAGTATAAATTAAAAAGTAATTTTTAAAAAGAACGAAACATGATCTAAACAGCTACATCGTAGCTATCTTCACTTTATTTTTTTCAAAATAAATTTTCTTAGAAACCAATATAAAATAATAAGCTTTGACCTAATAATGTTTTTATCTTCAGTTAAATTGTTATAAATAGTAAATACATTATTTTTTGCCTCTCTCTCTATTGAAAAATAAGTTATAATTTAGGAAGTAAAATATTGTTTATTAAAAAAAATTGAATCATAGAAATGTCTACTACCATAAAAATTTTTAACAATTTTTTAAAGTATGATATCCATTTTCTAAATATAGTTCAGGATCATACATTTATAAAAGTGATTTCGTTGAAATTTCAAATCATATACTTTTTTTTTTTTTTTTTTGCTGATAATAATTTTATAATAATTTTTATGAGACAGTCTTCGAAGTTTATAAGATATTTTTCAGTTTTGTCATATTTTTTTATAAATTTTTTAACTTCTAAGCAAATAAAATTTATCTTTGAAATACTAAAATTATTTTTAAATATTTGTATAATTTTCAGATGGAAGCTATTATTATTTATGATTAAAAAAATAATAAGTTGAAATATAATGTAATAAAAATTGTATTAATAATCAAATATAAAAATTGCTAGTTTATATAGCATAAATAACGCCATATAATAACCCCACCGTAGCCCATGCATGTCGTAAAAGGCGACTGAAATGGGTGTCCAATGACCAGAGGTATGCCCGGATGGGGTAAAGCCAGGCTTCTCCGTTTGGGACCCAAAGTCAAGGATTTTATAAGGCAAATTTCGTAAATACTGTAGCTTTAATTATATTATAACCAATCTTTTCTTACAACAACAACAGCAACGCCATAATCCAAACAATAAATATTCAAAATAACTTCATTTAAATAAGTTATTTTAAATACATTCAAAATAGCAGGATTTTAAAGTCACTTTTTACAAAAGATGAAAAATTTAATAACCTATTTACTATTTCTAACAATATTCAGGAAGGTAACATAAATTATTATTGAAAGATTTTGATTGAAAAGAGATTTAGGAATGAATATCTTCTTTAAGAAAAATTCAATTACGAAGAAACACGCTCCAAACGTTAGCGAGCCCTAACTAATATGAAACATTTAGTAGCTTTAGTTATTTTAACCAACATTTTCTTTACAACAACCAAAACAATGCCATTATCAAAGCAATATTTATTCAAAATAACTTCTTTTCAACAAATTATTTTAAATACATTCAAAATACTAGAATTTTAAAGCCATTTTAATTAGAAAAAAATAATCTAATAAACCATTTACTGTTTCTAACAATGTGTAAGAAGGTAACATAAATTATTATTGAAATATCTTTATTGAAAAGAGATTTAGGAAGGAAATATCTTCTTTACAAAAAAGTTCAATTACTGAGTAACACGTTCCAAACGTTCGCGAGCCGTAACAAATATCACCAATTTTCTAGCTTTATTTATATACCTGACAACAATAAAAGCATTTTCTGACAACCATAAAAGCAATGTCATTCACCAAACAATATATGTTCTAAGTAACTCTATTTAAATAAGATATTTTAAATGCATTCAAAATACCAGGATATTAAAGCCATTTTTCTTAATAAAAGAAGATAAATCTAACAACTAATTTACTATTTCTAACAATATGCAGGAAGATAACATAAATTATTATTGAAAGATATTTATTGAAAAGATATTTAGGAATGAATATCTTCTTTACGAAAAATTCAATTACGTTCCAAACGTTCGCGTAGCCGTAACAAATATCAACAATTTTCTGAAATGTTACAACCATTTTTTAAACCAAAGGTGACGATCCCTGCAATTCTTCGTCGGAAGACTGCACCTGCGTAAGAAGATAAAGCGAATGAACAACGTAGTGAAAATAAAGACGCCAGAAAAGGGGAGTTTTCATTTTCAATTTTCTTGAGGACTGTTCCGAAAAAGATCGATATCTAATATGAAGCAGTATGCAGTGATGGATGGGTTATTTACAAGACGTAAACCTGGATGCTTCTCTTCTTGAAGATGATAAAAATTCGATATCCAACAACAAAAATAAAGAAAAATGTATGCGTGGAAAATGCACTAAATTATATTTAAAGTGGAATATGTGAGATGCATTTATATCAGATATCTACATTTACGGAAAGTAAGAAATAATGCTTATTTCCACATTGATGATGTTTATATTTAAAAAAATAAATGTTTGTTTTATCCAATTGGTGTCGGCACGATATATTTCTAAATAATTGATTTGAACAGTTTTTAGATTTAAAGCAAAAATATATCTGAGAGATAGAGAAGGAAAGCATAATTGACTGTTTTGTATTGTTTTGTACCAAAACACGATTTATTTCTGAGCTAAAACAATAGACTGCATCAATATTTTGCTGTCTCAGTAGAAGATCATATTTTTGAAATTAAAATTAAAAATAAAATATAGGAAATATTTTCTAAGGTCGTGAAAGATCTTTATTGAAAAAATTTAATAAATTGCCATTGTTTCGTTAATAGATTCTCAAATTAAGAGACAATGTCATTATACATTTTTATTGAAAGATCTTTATTGAAAAGAGATTTAGGAATGAATATCTTCTTTACGAGAAAATTCAATTACGGAGTAACACGTTCCAAACGTTCGCGGAGCCGTAACAAATATCAACAATTTTCTGAAGTGTTACAACCATTTTTTAAACCAAAGGTGACGATCCTTGCAGTTCTTCCTCGGAAGACTGCACCGCCTAAGAAGATAAAGAATGAACAGCGTAGTAAAAATAAAAGACTAAAAGAGCAAGCCAGAAAGGGGAGATTTCATTTTCAATTTTCTTGAGGACTGTTCCGAAAAAAGAGATCGATATCTAATATGAAGCAGAATGGAGTGATGGATGGGTTATTTACAAGACGTAAACCTGGATGGTGCTCTTCTTTGAAGATGATAAAAATTCGATATCGAACAACAAAAATAAATAAATAAATAAATAGAAATTTATGTGTGGAAAATGCACTAAATTATATTTAAAGCGGAATATGCGAGATACATTTATGTCAGATCTCCATGTTCAAGGAAAGTAAGAAATAATGCTTGTTTCCGCGCTGATGTTGTTTATATTAAAAAAAAAAAGAGACTGTTTGTTTCATCCAATTGTTGATTATACGGCACGATATATGGTATTTCTAAGTAATTGATTTCAAGCGTTTTTAGATTTAAAGCAAAATATAAATACAAATAGTAGATAGAGATGGAAAGCATAATTGACAGTTTTGGTATTGTTTTCATCAAAACGCAATTTATTTCTGAACTAAAACAATATACTGCATCAATATTTTGCTGTCTGAGTAGAAGATCATATTTTTGAAATCACAGCTAAAAATAAAAATATAGGAAATATTTTCTAAGGCCTTAAATTAATAGATTGCTGTTGTTTCGTCAATTGATTCTCAAATTAAGCAAACAATGAAATTATGAGTTATTACAGAAATATTTTTATTGAAAAGAGATTTAGGAATACAGATCTTCTTTATGAAAAATATTCAATTACCAATAAGTTCCAAACGATCACGAGCCGTAGCTAATATATCAACAATTTAGTAGCTTCAGTTATATTATAACAAACATTATCTTACAACAATCATAATCACGCCATAATAAAACAATAAATATTCAAAATAACTTCATTAAAACAAGTTATTTTTTAAATAAATTTAAAATACCAGAAATTTAAAGCTACTTGTCTTACAAAGGAAAATAAATGTAATAACATATTTATTATTTCTAACAATATGCGGAAGGTAATATCAATTATTATTGAAAATCTTTATTGAAAAGCGATTTAGAATGAACATCTTATTTTAAAAAAATTCAATTACGGAGTAACACGTTCCAAACGTTCGCGGAACCTTAACAAATATCAACAATTTTCTGAAAGTGTTACAACCGTTTTTGTTAAACCAAAGGTGACGATCTCTGCAATTCTTCCTTGAAGACTGCTCCTGCGTAAGAAGATAAAACTAATGAACCAACGTAGTAAAAATAAAGAGTAAAAAAGCAAAGCCAGAAAAGGGAGTTTTCATTTTCAATTTTCTTGAGAACTGTTCCGAAGAAAAGATCGATATCTAATATAAAGTAGTATGCAGTGATGGATGGGTTATTTACAAGACGTAAACCTGATGGTGGTCTTCTTTGAAGATGATAAAAATTGATATCCTACAGCAAAAAAAATAAATAAATAAATAAAAAAGTTATGAGAGGAAAATGCTCTAAATTATATATATTTTTTTTCTGTGTGTTTAAAGTGGAATGTCACCAACGATAAATAACATATATGAGCATTAGTCCTGTTAAATCAAGTTTAAAAAGAAGAACACTAGAGACAACTTATTTAAGAAACTAAACGGATGAAATGAAATACAAATACCATAAAAACAAAGCAAATTTCATAAATATTGTAGCTTTAGTTATATTATAACCAATATTTTGTACAACATCAACAGCAATGCTATAATCGAAAAAAAGTTTATTTAAGCAAATTATTATAAATATACTCAAAATAACAGGATTTTAAAGACACTTTTCTAACAAAAAAAAAAATTCTAATAATCTATTTACTATTTCTGAAAATATAGATGAATGTAACATATATTATTATTGAAAAATTTTATTGAAAAGAGATTTAGAAATGAATATCTTCTTTATAAAAAATATTCAATTACGACATAACACGTTCCAAACTTTCGCGAGCCGTAACATATATAACCAATTCAGTAGATTTAGTTACAAGGTAACCAACATTTTCTTACAACAGCAACAGCAATGACATAAACCAAATAATATAACATTTGAGCAGTTTATTGTAAATGCATTCAAAATACCAGTATTTTAAAGCAATTTTTCTTACAAAAAAAAAAATCTAATAATCGATATACTATTTCCAACAATATGCATGAAGGTAACATAAATTATTATTGAAAGATCTTTATTGAAAAGAGATTTAGGAATGAATATCTTCTTTACGAAAAAATGCAATTACGTTCCGAACGTTCGCAAGCCGTTACAAATATCAACAATTTTCTGAAAGTGTTACAACCATTTTTTAAACCAAAGGTGACGATCCCTGCAATTCTTCGTCGGAAGACTGCACCTGCGTAAGAAGATAAAAGCGAATGCACTCAACGTAGTGAAAATAAAGACGCCAGAAAAGGGGAGTTTTCATTTTCAATTTTCTTGAGGACTGTTCCGAAAAAGATCGATATCTAATATGAAGCAGTATGCAGTGATGGATGGGTTATTTACAAGACGTAAACCTGATGCTTCTCTTATGTGAAGATGATAAAAAATTCGATATCCAGCAACAAAATAAATAAATAAATAAAAATTTATTCGTGGAAAATGCACTAAATTTTATTTAAAGCGGAATATGTGAAATACATTTATATCAGATCTCTACTGTTACGGAAAGTAAGCAATAATGCTTATTTCTGTGTTGATGTTGTTTATATTAAAAAAGAAACTGTTTGTTTTATCCAATTGATGTCGGCACGATATATTTCTAAGTAATTGATTTCAAGCGTTTTTTATGTTTAAAGCAAAATATAAATACAAATAGGAGATAGAGAAGGAAAGCATAATAGACAGTTTTTGTATTGTTTTTGGATCAAAAAGCGATTTATATCTAAACTAAAACTATAGACTGCATGAATATTTTGCTGTCTGAGTAGAAGATCATATATTTTTGAAATCAGTCACTTAGATTTTTTTGATTAGTTTTTATTTCAAAACTAAGAATAAAATTTTCTAATGTCTTAAATTAATAAACTGACGTTGTTTGTTAATTGATTCTCAAATTAATAGACAATGTAATTATTCGTTATTGAACGATCTTTATTGAAAAGAGATTTAGGAATGCATATCTTCTTTACGAAAAATTCATTACTAATGCTTTCCAAGCGATCACGAGTCGTAACTAATATCAACAATTTAGTAGCTTCAGTCATATTATAACCAACATTTTCTTACAACAACAACAGCAACGACAAAAACCAAACAATATATGTCCTAAATAACTTCATTTAAGCCAAACTTTAATGCCAATCTCCTTACAAAGAAAAAAAATAACAATATATTTACTATTTCTAACAACATGCAGGAAGATAACATAAATTATTATTGAAAATACGTTTAGGAATGAATATCTTCTTTACGAAAATATTCAATTACGACGTAACACGTTCCAAACGTTCGCGAGCCGTAACATATATCACCAGTTCTGTAGCTTTAGTTACATTGCAAACCAATATTTTCTTAGAACAAAGCAACAACGACATAAAGCAAACAATATAAGTACATTTAAGCAAGAAAATGTAAACGCATTCAAAATAACAGCATTTTAAAGCCATTTTTTAAAAAAGAAAAAATATAATAACCGATTTACTATTTCTAACAATACACAGGAAGGTAACATAAATTATTAAAGAAAGATCTTTATTGAAAAGCGATTTAGGAATGAATATCTTCTTTACGAAAAAAATTACGGAATAACACGTTCCAAACGTTCGAGAGCCGTAACAAATATCAAAATTTTCTGAAAGCGTTGCAACCATTTTTTAAACCAAAGGTGACGATCCCTGCAATTCTTCCTCGGAAGACTGCACCTGCGTAAGAAGATAAAGCGAATGCACCAACGTAGTGAAAATAAAGACGCCAGAAAAGGGGGAGTTTTTCATTTTCAATTTTCTTGAGGACTGTTCCGAAAAGAGATCGATATCTTATATGAAGCAGTATGCAGTGATGGTTGGGTTATTTTACAAGACGTAAACCTGGATGCTTCTCTTCTTTGAAGATGATAAAAATTCGATATCCAACAACAAAAAAATAAATAATTAATTCAAAGCGTATGCGAAAAAAATTCACTAAATTATATTTTTTCGGAATATGTGTTTAAAGCGGAATGTCAACAACGGCAAATAACATATATGAGTATTAGTCATGTTCAAAAACAAGATAAAAAAAAAAGAACACTAGATAGCATAACCGGTTTTTGTATTGTTTTCGGATGAAATGAAATACAAATACTATAAAATAACAAAGCAAATTTCGTAAATATTGTACTTCAGTTACATCATAGCCAATATTTTTCTTAAACAACAACGCCATAATCCAAACATTTATTATTATGTTCAAAAAATAACTTTATTTAATTCAAGTTATTTTATATATACTGAAAATAGCAGGATTTTTAGAGACACTTTTCTTACGAAACAAAAAAATAATCTAATAACCTATTTACTATTTCTAACAACAATATGCAGGAAGTAACATAAATTGTTATTGAGCGATTTTTATTGTAAAGGTTTAGGAAAGAATATCTTCTTTACAAAAATATTCAATTATGATGTAACACGATGTCCACGATATACATGAAGCTTTAGTTGCATTGTAACCAACATTTTCTTACAACAGAACAACAACGGCATAAAAACCGAACAAAAAAATACAGTTCATCAGGAAAATTATATGCATTTAAAATACCAGTATTTTAAAGCCATTTTTGTTATAAAAGAAAAAATTCTAATAAACCATTTACTATTTCTAACAATACACAGGAATGTATCATAAATTATTGTAGAAAGATCTTTTATTGAAAAGAGATTTAGGAATGAATATCTTCTTTACGAAAAAATTCAATTACGTTCCAAACGTTCGCGTAGCCGTAACAAATATCAACAATTTTCTGAAATGTTACAACCATTTTTTAAACCAAAGGTGACGATCGCTGCAATCTTTTTCATGGAAGACTGCACCTGTGTAAGAAGATAAAGCGAATGAACAGCGCAGTAAAAATAAAGACTAAAAGTGCAAGACAGAAAAGGGGAGATTTCATTTTCAATTTTCTTGAGGACTGTTCCGAGAAAAGATCGATATCTAATATGAAGCAGTATGCAGTGATGGATGGGTTATTTACAAGACGTAAACCTGGATGCTTCTCTTATGTGAAGATGATAAAAATTCGATATCCAGCAACAAAAATAAATAAATGCACTAAATTATATTTTTTTCTGTGTTTAAAGCGGAATATGTGCGATATATTTATATCAGATCTCTACGTTTATGGAAAGTAAGAAATAATGCTTATTTCGATGTTGATATTGTTTAGAGACTGTTTGTTTCATCCAATAGTTGTCGGCACGATATATTTCTAAGTAATTGATTTCAAGCGTTTTTAGATTTACAGCAAAATATAAATATAAATAGGAGATAAAGAAGGAAAGTATAATTGACTGTTTTGCATTGTTTTGTGTCATAACACGATTTATTTCTTAACTAAAACAATAGACTACTTTACTTTGTAATTATTTTATGTCATTTATTTTCTTTTTCCTATTTATAAGGATAATAGTAAAAGGAAATTACAATAATATCGGAGAATATGATGTATAAAGAGCTAGTAAAAATAGATAGATAAACCACAATCTGTTAAATGGTTTTTAAATAATAGATTGCTTTGTATTACTATCGGATTACATTATTAATTTTTTTTCATTACAACCAAATTTGCTTTTGTTTGCAAATTATTTTGGATCATCTATGTTTTATCGTTAAGAATGGTACAATAACTTTGATTTTTTTTATATCGTTACTATCTATGAAATAATAATTAATACTCTGAGCTTTAGATAACTTGTAATTTCAGTTTGTGCGTCAATATTTTGCAATTATTTTTATATCTCTACTTTTCTTTTCCTATCTATAAGGATATATAGTAAAAAAGAGTACAATAAGAGAGTAATAGTAAAGAGACAATTACAATGATATCGAAGAATGAGATCTATAAAGGGCTAGTAAGAATAGATAGATAAAACACAATCTATGAAATAATTCATAAATAAAGGATTGTTTAATAATACTATCTGTTATATGATTTGTTTTTTAACAAGACATCCAAATTTGATTTTGTATGCAAATTAATTTGTATCATCCATTTTTTATCGTTAAAAAATGATAACCTTTTTTTTCTTAAACCTTTGCTATCTATGAAATAGTATTCAGTCTTATGCGGTTTAGATCACTCGCAGTGACAAATTATAAAATATATTGCTGGATCAATATTTTGCTGTCTGAGTAGAAGATCTTATTTTTGAAAAAATAAAAAAGATAGAAAATATTTTTTATGATTTTAAATCAATAAATTATTCTTGTTTCCTAAATGATACTTAAATTAATCAAATTAAAATCAAATGATTTTTACAACAGATTTATTTTTGTTCGAGCAAAGTCTAAATACTAATAGTATATTGATAAAAATATCAATCAAAATAACTCAGGTGAAAATTAATATTTTCAATAGTTATAAAATATAGAAAATAACTATACTTGCAAAATAACTTGTTCTTTGTTATATTAATTAAATAATTAATAGATGGTGCATTAACTTTCAAGGAAATTCATGAATAAATTTTAACATTTGAAAATAAATTCGAGTAATAAAAATAGTAACACAAATTATTTCAGAAGTTTGATAATGTAGATTTTTAAAAACATTAATTTAAAACGTATGACTTTAGACTGATCCTTCAAGTTATAAATTTTTATGAAAGGATATATGAGAAATTTTGGATAAAGATAAAAAAAAAAAAAACTTTTAAAGTGAATTTTGAAAACATTTCATTTCTTGATATCCTATTTTAATAAATTTAGAAACATGTTTAAAATATTTCGTTATTAAATCGATATGACACCAACATTTATTACATGCATTGATTTATAATTTTATTTAATTACATAACTTCTGTTTAAAAAAAAAAAATATGATATTATTATATAAGCATTACATAATTGTGTATCTTATTTTGAAAGGTGAATTTCACTTTACGAATAAGCTCGATTGAATTTTATAACAGTATTAAAAATTTACTTCAATAGAAAACAGTTGTTGACATTCCATATCGAAAAAGTTTCTATACCATCATACAATAACCAATTTGTGTGTCATTTCAAAATATAAATTTCTTGCATTTCTCATAGGTTCCTTGTAGGTATTCGTTCAATATTTTCAAGTGCGTATTCTTCTGCAAGGAAACAGAACAAAATTTACAGCACCGAATATTTCCTATATTTCAATTTCTTATCTCTGAAAACTCAGATTTCTTGCTCAATTCCCCGACGTTCCTTCTGTTCCATATCACTTGAATATTTTTTGTATGCGTTCGATACAATTTTCAAATAGATTTGATGCTAGGAATGTTTCGCAAGGCTCTTTGCTGCTAGCTGTTTGTAATGCAATGAGACGCATGTCTATTGGAGTGTGTCTATCGTATTCTATGCAGGCATTCCTGATCTATACTACTTGGATCACGATATTCTAAGTGAATTGGTATATAGATAAGTAATTCATGTGTTTTAAATAAACATAATAATAATAAATAATTAATATATAAGAATAATGAAACATATATCCAATTGAGTCAAAGTATTTATTAAAAATTTTTCTATTATTATTTTCTATTCTTATAATCGTATTATAATTGTTATTCTATATTGTCCAATATTATTCTAATATTATTCTATATATTTGTCAATATTATTATAAAATTTTTCTATATCGTTCTATATTATTCTTTTTTTAATTGTATTATAGTTATTAATCTGTATTGTCCTATATTATAATATATTATTCTATGTTCTATATTATTCTATATTAGTCTAATATTTTTAATTGTATTATAATTATTATTCTATATTGCTCTATAATATACTAATATTATTATACATTGTTCTATATTATTTTAATATTTTTCTACGTTGTTGTATATTATTCTAATATTATTCTTTTATTTCTAATATTATTAAAAACATTATTCTAAGCAAATACAGTTTTCTATAATTTTTTACAATTTTTTACAGATTATTGTGATTTCTATTGTTTAATGTATTCATGTCAATTGTTTCTATTTCCTTCAACGTAAGGGAATGATACTTGTATTTAACAAAAATTATAAAAACAATTTGAAATATTAATTGAAAAATTAAAAGTTTTTATAATTAGGCAGAAATTATACAGAATTATAGCTGTAATGAATTTTTTAATAACTGTGAATAAAACTGTTGATACAAATATATTTGATGCGAGAAATGTTTCCAGGGCTCTTTTCTGCTAGCTATTTATAATGCAATGAGACGCAAGTCTATTGAGTGTGTCTATCGTATTCTATGCAGTCATTCCAGATCTATACTATTTGGATCACAATATTCTAAGTGAATGGGATGTAGATCAGTAATTTATGTGTTTATAAATAAACATAATAATAATAACAAATAATTAACATTTAAGAATAATAAAACTTACATTAAATTGAGTCAAAGTATTAGTTAAAAATATTTTTCTATTATTATTATTATAATGGTATTCTAATTGTTATTCTATATTATCCTAATGTTATTAAAAATATCATAAACAAATACAGTTTTCCATAATTTTTTACAGTTTATTATACGGGATTTATATTGTTAGGTATAATCAAGTTATAATTTGATTCACTTCCTTCCTCCCTCTATTTAATTCAATCTAAGTATTTGATGCTAATCTAATACTTGATTCATTCCAAGTATTTGATCCCAATCTAATACATGATTCTATCAAGTATTTGATGCGAATCTGAATTAAACAGACACTTCTATTCATATATAAAACAAGTAATATAAAAAAAAATTTAAGTCAATTCCTACTTTTTTTTTTTTTTAACTCTATTGCTGAGAAAGTCCTTTATAAATAATTTTCATTCATTTTTTTAAGTTTATCTGGCGCCATCTATTGGTAGTTATATCCAACTTAAATCAAAAAAAAACTAAAATTAATTAATTAAATTGAATTACTAAATTAATATTTGAAAAACTGCATTAACTACAAGTGTCATCGACTACAAGTTAAAAAAAAAAATGTATTTGAACTGAGTGGATGAATAAAAGGTTTTTAATAACAATTGAAAATTTGAACAAGATATATATTTTAGAGTGTGAGCTAATAGAAGGAATTGAATAAGTAATTAACTATATAAAATTTTTTATATATGTCTAGATTATTTAAATAATATTATATATTATTTACCAATATATATATTATTTACTATTATATATTATTATGAATTTTTCTATATCATTTAAATTACTATATTCAAAAAGATGTTTATATCAAAAAGCGATTTATTTACCATTTCATTATTAAAAGATTAACTATAACTTATTCATTCGTTTTCCCAAATACACAAATAATAAAAGAGCTAACTATTTTCTTGAAGCACTTCTCCCTCCACAGCGAGCAACAGCTCTAATAAACTTTCATCTTTTGAACCGGCTTGTAAGCAATATCCAATCTTCCCTCGATTTGATTCACTCCTGCATTCCAATCTTCCAATCCAGGTGCACGCTTGCATAATTAAAGGACTCTTCCGGAACTGAATCCAATATCGCCTTTAATTTGCGGCGGCGAAGGAAGGAAGGAAGTATATTGGCAGAGGAATGCTGCAATTGTTTCCAACGTCCAAGGACTTTAACTCATGGCATAACGATAAACTAAGATTAAGTGAACAGCATCCCAACCATATGCAACAAAAAATTGCATTCCGAAGCTTAAATTGAAATACCCCGGAAGTAGAATGAAATGTTCTCATGAGTATATTTAAGAATGTTCTCTCTCTCCGCCCCCTCTCCCTTGAGACATGGGAAATGGGGAAGTATTAAGCCAGCTATGTGACTGGGAGAAGTAATAGACACAGAAAAAAAGTGGTTGTGATTTATTGCTACATTTTTCAATAAAAATGGATTTTAAATCACTGGGATCTAACCACAGATGGGAGTTCCATTGCATAGTTGTAAAAAAGAAGTTATCCAACTTCAAGTACTTTCCAAAGTTTTATTGTAAAACTTCAAATACTAGATGCGCTTTTAAGTCAGGCTTGTTCCAATATCAAATTGTAAATTTCTTTGTGTCGTTAAGTTTTAAGCTATGTATTTAGTTAACTTTCTGCAATTTAAATTACTTTAAAATGTATGAAACCAATTTTAAAAAATATGTTGAAATTAAAGAGCCACATTAAATTTCCTATTTTTATCTTCAGCTGTGTTTCGAATTTCAGTAATTATTACCTCTTGGTTCACTCAATTAAATAAATAAAAGAATCAAAGATTATTATATTAATAATTTTTGTCTATTTTTCATAGTAGATATCTTAAGTTAATTTTTTTTTTTTGTTTGTTTTTGTACATAGGGATTATTTGAAATTTTTATATTTTATATGATTATTCTATATTCTTTTGTACCTTAATTCTAAAGTTATACATATGAAATAATAAGTTAAGGAGCATTCAAATGATATAAAAAAATCCGATTAACTTAGAATTATATTTAAATTTTAAGTAGCAATCAGAAAGTTGTTTTTTAAAAATATCTTCTAAATTAAATCATTACAAAAAAAGAAAATATTAAAATCAATTTAAATTTAATACTTTCATACAGAAAGAAACATGATATTTTATTACACACACATTATTTTGTAAATCAGTTGATATTCGTCTATTATAACGATTATCTATAATTAAGATGTCAAGAACTTCGCCAGAATTCAGCAAATTCTTAAATATAAAATAAATAAATTAATTAAATAACTATGTCTGTCTTCACATGATTAATGAATAAAAGAAAGAGAAAAAAAAAAAAAAAAAAATATATAAAACTCATTTTTTAATTAAATCCACAGATAATTTGATATTTTGCGGCTGATTAATAAAAAAGTTTTTTTTGCACCTGAACAACATTACAGATATTAAGAATTTCTTCAAAATTAAATCAATTGATATGTAAATTTTACGTTGTTTTTTCAGAAAAATTTCATTTGATTGAAGAAATTTTCATAAATTTAGAAAGTTAATCAAAAAATAGCGTTAAAAAAAATTCTCTATGATATACTGCAATGTTTTCAATTCTGCATACCGATGAATTGAAATTTGTTATAGGATTACAAAAAAATATTCGTAATATTTTGTCAAACATTTAGAGGACAGTTTCCGAAAACAAAAAGAACAAACTATTTGATATTCCAAATTACATAATGATAATATTTTTTTTCTCAAAAATTTTAAAATCTTAATTACTATTCATTTAATTCATAAAAAAGAACATGACAATTGAAATTTTCCATTGTTTTAGAATGTTTTGTTGATTTTTACTGTTTCTTATAATTTATTAATAATAATTATAATTTTATTTTAGAAAACATTCTACTTCTTTTCACCAAAAAAAGCTAAATCTATTTAATTTAGAGTCACTTCTAAATAACCAACTAAGGAATAATTATTTTGAGTAATGAATAAAGAATAATCATGAGTAACGAGTAAGGAATAATCAATCTGAGTAAATAATTTTCGATACTTTCATAGTTAAAAGTTTTCATGGATTTATGTTTTAAAATGTAATGAAACTGTAGTATCAACTCTCTAATTTACCAGAATAAAATTAATAGAAATACAAATGTACTGATGATTAAATTTTTTTCTTTCTAAAATGTTTCTTCAATTCGAAATTTCATGATTGAATTTTCACTAGATTTTTTCTGGAAACTCATTTAAATTAATGTAATGTGATACTAATTCCTTTATTAAAATAATTTTTTATACCTTTTGATTTAATAAATGAGAATTTAACGAACTATATGTTGTTCTAAGGGAAGGGATATGATTTTATTGTACATCAAATCATGCCTATTACCACAAAGATTGTATTAATATGTCACCCGAATATTCTGTGAATAATATAGTCAGGTATTATTGATTTATTATGAAAATTGTATTATAATGTTATTAATTGTTATTTTTTCAATTGATTTCAATCTGGAATATTTTTATTCTTTGAAATTAGAAATATTTGCATTATTAATTTTCAGTTTTTATACCTATAAGAAACAAATTACATTCTTCATAGCATGGAATACTTGCCTTAAAATATATTTTTAAATAACAATCAATACCAAATTTAAAATATTGATAATAAAAAATTTTTAATTATGAATTAAATTATTTAAAAAAATTTTTGAATTAAAAATAATTATATGTACATTAAATACAAATACTTGAATTTATTTATAATTATCACATTTTATTTGATAAATTCAACTGTGAATTAAATTAAATTTTTTTTAATTAATTAATTTTAAAATTGCTAAAAAATTTGAATTTAATAAATGAAAATTATTGAAAATAAATAATGTTTAATCATTGAAAATATTTTTTTTTTTAAAAATGTATCTAATTTGGTTGAAAAAATACATTTTTTGAAAATGTAAAAGTTTTCATTCTAAAAATAAAAAAAAAAAAAAATCATATTAAAAACTTTAGATTTGATATGATATAAGACACTGAATTTTCGTTAAATTTCAGAAAAGAGAGAAAAAAACTTAATAAAAATAAATGAAAATATTTCTTTCACCAAACAATCGGCAGAAACAAAGATACTACAGAAAATAAAATTCTTTGTTAAATTAAATTGGATATTTTTCACTACGGCATTAGACTGTGAAAATAAAATTATTTTTTTTTTATCCTATTCGTGTATTTCTTTTGAAAAATAAAGAATTAAATTCGTTATCGAATATCTTTGTAGAACACTCCAAGAAACTGTTCCTTTATTGTTTTTGGTTTTCTTCGCGAAATTAACATGAGATGATTTATTTCACAGAACGTAGGAAAGTAGCACTCTAAAATAATTGAAGTTTTCCAAATCTGCAAAAGTGGAAATGAAGAACAACTTTCTTTTGGTCTTTTTCGTTACAGATAAATATTGAAATTTTAATTAAAAAGAGAAAATGCATAGGAGAGCGTATTATTTTTCAAAGAGAAAAGTAGATTATTTCCAGAAAACTTTATAAAGTAGAAAGATATTTTTTTTATGTTATAACATGTACAAGTGAAGTTATGTTTATTATTTGTAATAATTTCCACTTTATTTTTGAAGATAATTTAGATAGAAATTTCTTACAAAAATTATAAGCAAATAAAAAGTTTTTATAATTGAGATTTGTTTTTCTACATTGAATAACCTGCGAAAGAAACGTTATAGTTCAATTGGAAAATTTAAATAACAACAAATTACTAGTTTGAATCGAACAATCATGTTTTACAAGTTTATTTAATAGCATAAACAAATACAACTACATCAAAAGTTATTAGCAAATGCAATAACAATATAAAGTTATAAAATTACTGATTTATAATAAATAAATTACAAATTACTGCTGCTTACCTAGTAGATAGTAATTTTTAGTAACATAGAGTATGTTTTCACTTTGTAGACAAACAATGTATTATATTGGAGAAATTATGACTGAAACGGGCTGACTGATTAATTATTATTAAACTGAAATTATTAGGAAAATGCATTTATATTATTATTAGAAGTTTTTTAATAGAAAATTTTGAAATTGTGTCGAAAACTGTTATATTGATGTTATAAATTTGTTGTGATGGCATCATAGTGATTCTCAAAGATGCTCTTATCTAGAGCAATGTAGTAAAATATTATAATTTAACCAACTCATGATTTATAATTGTTTTATTTATTTACAAAAATTAAAAAGATTTAAAATACATTTTATCTACCTTTCTTATGTATATTATCACTATTAAAGTATTTTATCAAAATGGAAATCATAGTGATTATCATAACTAGCAGTTCTGAGTATTGATGTTGAGAAATCAAATTTCATTTACAACATTCAGATTTATTGAATGTGTTTATTTCTTTATTCAATACTTAAAATATCTTCTTTTATATCATTAAAAATTGCCTACCATTGTTATATTTTCAAAATTGGACAATTTTAAATGTTAATAATATTAGTAATAAATTTATTTAAATATATTTAAGGAATGTAATTTAAATTCAAGTAATTTTTCAAATACATAAAATAAATTTATTTTTTTAAAGTATATAAAAATCTTACTTAAAAGAATTATAATTTCAAAGGAAATGATGTTTAGTTTAGAATGAGACTTTAATCAATAAAGTATTCCCATTGCCGTATGAAAACCTTTTTGAAAAATATTTAAAACTTATCATTTAAATTTAACAAAATAAATGGAATTTTTGCAAAAAAAAAAAAAAAAGTACAAAAATTGCTTGTTGATTTCTGAATCGTTCAGAAATGTATTCCATTATAAGAAATATAAATTATAAGTTAATATTTTATATTCAAAATGAAAGATATGACTATATAAAATCCTGAGTTAATATTACAAAATTATCCTGCGAAGAAATTTGTAAAAAATGCATAGATATTTGAATAATATTGCTGTAAGAGTCCCCGCAATTCACTATAATACCAGTAAGTGTGTAATCAGTAATATAAGTATGTAACCAGATATACTGGTGTTATACCATCACAATGACCCCAGTAATTCACTGCCATTCAAAAATATCAATTTTTGAATGATAGTGAATTACTGGTGTTTTATAATAATTGTGTGAAATAAACTAATCTAATATGATAGATTTAGTTATTATTAAATTTATTTAATTACTAATTTAATAATTAATTTAAAAGGGATATTAAGAATAAATATTCTGTAAGCATTACTAATTATTAAAAATTTTCAATATTCTTTAAATTAAATTAATCTGCTATATCAATTATATAATCAAATAAATCTATTAATTTTAATATTTTTTAATTAATAATATTTTATAATAAACTTTTATACTTTAATGTGAAGATTTTCTAAAAATTAAATTCTTTTAATAAATTATGAAAGAAAAATTCGAAGCTTGGAATAAATTGTTAAATTACTCATCGTAATTAAATGCTGAAAGCAATCTTTTCTCTAAACGAGTCATTTTTTTCTGAACATTTATTGGATGGTCCAGATATTTAATGATGTTAATTAAGAAAATCTTAATTAAAATCTTTATTGATTTTTGCCTAAATCTTGGGTAATAGAAGAGATTTCAAAAAGTTAATTTTGCCAAGTAAAGCTTTTATATACAATAAAAATTTCTTATTGTAGTGGAAATTGAGGCCAGTAAATTAAGATTATATTTATCTCAATACTTGTTAATTGTAATTCTTAAATTTTGAAACTGATAAATTATGTAAAAAATATATATAACTTTTTGTATATGATTATACAATGTTCTTCTTATAAATATAACAATATAAATGTGGATACAACTTATATTTCATTTATATAGTGTGGTTTTCGATTCTTTAAAAATACATACCAAATTTTGAAATAATTTACTTGAAACAATAATTTTCTAATTAAAATTACAATTAAAATTAATCAATGATTTTATGAAATACTAAGGAAATTATGATTTAACATGATAAAGACTATTATAATGATGACTGTGCTTTATATTACATAGTGCAGATATGAATGTACTTTTGTTTTTTTATGTTCTTCAAAATGGAAAATGTAATGATTAATTTAAATAATTTTTAAAAAGTAAATTATTTCTTGTTCCTCTTAAATGCTAATTTTTAAAAAGTTTAAGTTTATTTTTAAAAGTATTACTCATGCCCATACGAAATATTCTTCAGATATATTTTCCTTTTGTAAATGTGCCTGTGTATGGTTGGTCTTTATGTTATTTATGTTACCTTTGAATGCTATGGCTAATCTGACATTAAACATTGTTGACATGGGGTTTCCTTTCAGTAAGGCTTTGAAGATAGGCTTCCCATATTTGTGCATATGCGAGATGACATAAAAGGTTTTATCAGGATTCTATACGAGATTCTTACGCATTCTGTCACAATCACTGATGAATCTTCTCGTTTCTTGAAGAAGTGACCGTCAAACACGTGACTAATATAGAATAGAATGTAGATTAAAGGTGCATGAATTAGAAGTCGAAATTTTTTCCAATTAATATAATATTAATAATAGTGTAATAATAATCCCATATTGTTATTGAATAATGTCACTTATATGCAATCCTCATAGTGTTCTTTTATTTAAAAATATTTTATAGCAAATGTTGTAAATGATACTCGTTGACTCTAATGAATCTTCTCATTCCTACGTAGCTAACAGAGTAGAATGTAGGCTAAAGACGCATGAATTAGATCAAGATATTTTTCCTATTGGTATAACATTAATAATAATAGTGTAATTTTTACCATATTGTTATTGAATAGTGTCACCTATATGCAATCCCTCATAGTGTTATTTTTATTTAAAACTATTTTATAAAAATGTTTAAATGATAATCGCAGTTTCTGTTTTCAATTTTCTTTAGTAAACTCAACATACTATTTATACCAAATTCGACAGAACATACAAAAACCGTATATCAAGCACGTTGCCTTTATGAAATTTTTTTACTTCTTTTATTCCGTTGGCTCCAGAAAAGTAAAAGAGAGAAAATTTGAATACCAGTTCTCGAAGAATATTACTAAGTTTATATTTATTACTTTCACATCTTTAGAGCCATATAAATGGAAATAAGATCCATCGTATGCATATTTTGCAAAAATATTTGATTTTTCCCTTTACCTTAGCGGGTGGGGTTCACAGGCTATACGCGGAACTTATGCTATGAATAATGCAAGAGCAAAAACAGAAAGTATGGTGAGATGAAGAAAACTCATTTTAGTTCTATTTATGCTTTTTTTTTACTAAGTGTTCTGACTGCATAAAGGATTTATATTTAACTTAAAATTGAAAAAAGTAGGTTGAAGATTTTAGAATTAATTTTTTTTTTTTTGCTTCAGGGTGAAAAAAAGTTGTTTTTTTTTTTTATACCTAATTTAAATATTTACATAATGATAATTTAAAACATAAAAACCGTTCAACTGTTTTTTTGATTTATTTATCTCTGTGAAGTCGGCAATCCATGGAACTCAAAATTAAAGCAGTTTGTTTGATCTACAGAATGTGTTTATTATACAGTTTTAATTCCTTCAGGGTTATTTTTCTTCATATACCAAAAAAAAACCTATTTTATGTATGTAATTCCAAATATTTTTTTTGTTTCTTCATTTTAGAAAATCATATCCAATTCAAATTATTGATGGAAAGTTTAAATCTATTTTATTTTTCACATTTCTTATATTATGGTAAATAAAAAACAGTACATATTTCATTTCTCATACAGTAAACATTAAAATATTTATAACAACAGTGAACATCAATAATTATTCTTCATCCCTTTACGTTGTGTAATATATAATGTCTTTTAAAGTAGGCATTACATTAAAAATTATGAGAGTTTAATGGTAATTCCCATTTTTTTTTTTTTTTTATTTTGAATCTCCAATAATTCATTGAAACTAATTAAAATGTCTAAATAAGCAGTATAAACAATAACAGCAACAATAACAATATTAAAACAATACAGTACTAAAAAAATGTTCCTGCTACTTACATTACAAATTCCATTGAAGTATAGCAAAGAGGCAGGGCATGAATGCCAAGTACCTTAAACACATGTTGAAGAAATCCCCTAAGCACAATTTGCTCATACTTGCCAATAATTTTTCAGTTTAACCGTTAAAGAATATTGGCAGCATTCAAAGAAATGGAAGCATTTTTGTCTATAGATAAAAAATTAATATTTTTAAAATTATCTAAAGTCAAGTATATATTAATATACAGAACAGGATATTTAAATAACGATTACAAAATTTCTTTACTGACAATATTATTCCCATATTTTAGTCTAGTAAAATATTAAAAATAAAATTTAATTGAAGCAAAGTATTAGAATTCTGGAAATTGAAGATATAATGGATTCCGTGAAGTTTCTAAAAGTGGATAGGAACTTACTATCAAATGAGATCTCTTTTTAATCCGATGAAAATTTAATTTGTGCAAGACTTCGAAATCCTATTGAAAAATGTTTATAATCGCATTTTTGATGGAAATCGGTAATTTCGCAATTATCTCTGGTAAAATATTTTGTGTACAAATAGACCTTTTACACATGGGCAGTAAATTTCATGGAATTATTCAAACTATTTTTCAAATTTTGCTAACAAAAAAGAAAACTCTTCGAAAGGTTACAAATGCTGAATTTTTTTTATTGATTCTGCCCATCACTTGAAACCTACCAACAGCAGTTTATTAATTGAATAATAACTTAATTTCATGTACTTTTTTTAACTAATCATCAAAATTACCCTGGCATACAAAAATTAAGGGAAATTTCACTTTTTGGTAGATTATTCCCGAATTACGAAACAGATTTTAATTAAATTAAGTAGAAACGAATTTTGATAAGTAGGACGAACGCTGATGAACGAAAATTGAAATTAAACACACAACAGGTATGACATACAGGCATGGTGGTTACATGTAAAGCAGGTATTTTATGAGTCACCATGTTTCTACTCCTTCAGCAACATTGATTTCAGTCTCTGGATGATTTTTAGAGGAAGGTAAGTTGCAATTGCTCTTTCAAAAGAGCCCCAAATATATCTTATATAATATAGATCTGGATATTTGCGGACATGTATCTTCTAAAAATATCCTAACTTTTCAGAAATTTGTCGACCAGATGAGGATGTTATTCATTAAAAGGAAATATGTACAAAGTTAACTCCTATAAAAGGTAAATATAGGCTATAAGATTTCTTCCCTATAAATCACAGCAGTCACAAACCTCTGATAAAGACATATAGGTCTGTGTTCATTTTTAATTTTTTATTTTAAAATTTCATACGGCTGATTAAAATTGAAACACATTAATTTGTGTAATATTATTCTAAATATAAATAAAAACTTTATTATCTATTATAATTATTTTTATAATTATATTTTAATGTTTCTAGACTAAATTTATCCTCTCTATTAATATCATTTTTATGATACTAACGATTTAAGAACTTCGGTATAACATCAAAGAATAAATACAAAGGACAAATTCATTTCCTTCTCAATCTGCCCGGTAACATTCTACATTATGTACATTATTTTTATGTTTGCTTTGATCATACCAATTAACATTATTAGCCGGTCATTAGTCATTGTTATACATCTCGGTTGTGTGATCGTTGGATGCTTTAGAGACATTCATTTCACCTTATGAATGTTACTTACAAAGGTTTCCCTTTCAACTGGTATTTTCCAGTTCACGAAACCATAGGAAATTATTTCATTCTCTTTAATATTTAACTGAGTGGAAGACTTACTAATGCCATCAAGGTTAACAATTTTCGTGTAGTTTCCTGCGTATAAGCAGTTTTAGCTATAATTCGTTTCATCATTTTTAATTATTTATATCAGTTCTCTACTAATAAATATTATTTTTGAAATCTGCACAAAATATTAAATTTTTGTATTTTCATTAATACAGGTATAGTATATGAGTAATGTCTAGTTTTATTATGCTTATTTTAATATTTAATGTTATTTGAATTATATAATTGCTTACAAAAAATTCTAATGCAAATTTAAAAAATGTAAAAAAGTTTATAATACGTACAAAACAATTAATTATAAATTAATATACAAATTTTAAATTAAAAATTAGTTTTAAAACCACGAAAAACTCTTAAAATGGTTAATTAAAACAACTTAAAATATAACGATTTAGAGACTTCCATAACTAGCCTTTTATAAATACACTTACAGGTACAGCGTAATAACAATTATTATACATTAATACACTGTAAGATAAATAAAACATAATACGCTTTATTAAATATTCAAAATACATGTTTTTTGTTATAAAAATAATATTAGTAAATTTCTATAATAATATACGTTTTTTTCAAAATTTTTTATACTAAAAGATATCAATGCTGTAGTGTGCAGGTTGTATGCAACTGGATATTAACTGGGTGTGGTTGGGTTGAGATACTTGAGGCACAGGTTGGAGAACAGTTTATTATTTACACACACCACGCAATATTTAACACATTTAAAGACATACAATTTTAGATTCGAGGAAGGATTTCCACTTCTAAGGCGAAAACCGGATACTTCAGGTACACGCAGGATGCGAAAGATACTTCCTCTCCGGGTGAGAGTCCGTAGGCCAGCTAATGAGCAAGGATGATCTAAATATATTTCCTCTTGGGGTAGAGACCGTAAACTAAACATTTCTCAACAGAAGTGCACGGTTGCGATGTACTTGCTCTCGGGTGTGAATCTCGAGGCTTACTGACCATTTCTTCGAACGCCATAGGGGGCATTCTTTCCAGTGTGTAGGAAGGAGCAAGATTATAAAACAATATGTTATGTTATCTACAATGCAAGAATATAAAACATTGTGTTAGTTACAATGCAAGAATATAAAACGTTGAGAAATTCATAAGCTAAACTTATGAATTCTAAGCTAAATAAGCTAAACTTTTTATTTTCCTACGTTTTTAACAAAAAATAATAAAATATATTTTAAAATGAAAATGTATGTTTCGAATGTAGTTATTAAATATTATTTAAAATCAGGTGGCCACCAGGGGTGTGGCTGGCAAGCTTGACCACTCAACCCTGAATTCATAAGTGAAATCTCTGCTGCATGCGCTCAAACTAATAGCCACTTTCAACTTAGGCACAATTATTTTAGTTAAATATTTAGTATATTAATGAATAAGTGTTTTCTTATCAGTGTCTTAGTATCGTTCTGTTTTCCTGGTTAAGTTTTATAAAATTTTCGTTGAAATGTTGAAGTTACGTAAACGATGCAATTGATGAGCTAGCAAAAGAAAAACACATATTGATTTTAATTAATAATTTGTTGACGCAATTTTTTAGAAATAATTTTTATGCAATATTTCTTTGCTTCAATATTATCCTTTTTATGAATTCAAATGAGTGTTATGAAAAAATCATTAACAAAATAATTAATGAATGGAATTTATTTTCAGATACCTTTCTATAACATATAATTAGTATGATCATTTGAGATTTCATAATCTGTTGCTCTTTATTTCGTTGAGTTAAGGAAAATCAATAACGCGAACCTGTTCATAATTAATTGGTTAAATTTGGGAAAACTTACAGTTTACTTTTACTGTTATTAATAATTCACTTTGACTATTGATATTCATATTAATAAATAATAACGTATTTCAGTATTTATGGAATAACTGACATTAGTAAAATGTTATATAACATTTTTTATGATGGAATAATAGTTCATTATGCAAAACTGCCATTTTCATTAAAACGAATAGAAGCTAGAACGCATTAATGTAAAAATTCTGAGATACGTTAATATGATTATTCCTAATTAATGGCATTTTGCTAAATTATTCCATTGGCTGCATTAAAATTAATTAAAACAAAATTTTACTTAGTTTCTTCCTTAATTATCCTGTTATTTAATTTAAAATTATATCAGAAGATTTCCCATTCAATATTCAGTAAAAAAAAAATATCTTTATTATTACTTTTTATGCCTTAAAAGGAAATAATAGTTAAAATAATAGTTAATCCCTTTACTAATCACATTTTTAATGAATCACATGAGTTAATGAAGAACACTGTCTTTGATGTAATCTGTTGTCTTTTCTCCAAGTAATTAAAATCGATTGCTTGTTAATAAAATTTTAATGAATTGAAAAGTCAGGTAATTAAAATCTGCTAACGATAAGCATTTTTGCATCTGAATTTGAGCTTATGCACGTATTTGATTTCAGTTCGGAATTACTCGATTCTAAATGAAAGAAATGAGAGTAATTAGAAGGCTTGACGGGGAATTCTCGGATAGCAATTAATGATTTGGATTTTATTGTTAAATAGAATTTCGAATACTAAAATGAGTAAGAAAAATTTTGTAAATTTTGTAAATTTATGTGATTATATAACAAAGGTAATTTGTTTTTTTTCTTTTCCAGCCGTTGTATATTTATTATAAAAAAAATAAAATTTATTGTTCTTGTGGATCAAATTTAGTTAATTTTTTAAATTTTTTACTTAGTTTCTTTTCTTAATTTTCCTGTTATTTAAGTTAACACTAAATCAGAAAATTTCCCATTCATTATTCTGTAAAAAAACAAATATCTTTATTATTTTTTTATCTGCATGTGATGCATTAAAAATGTGATTAGTAAACTGATTAACTATTATTATCATGTTATTATTTTATTTTAATTATTGATAAAATTTACATTTTACTTAAAAATCTTCAAAAGATTTGATGTTATCTTAAATACTAAATAATTTGTATATATCATTTCATATGGACTCCAGGTATTAAAATAAAAATATGAATTTATTTATTGAATATAAAAAAAACTCTAGAAAAAAAAATAAAGAACCCTAGAAAATAATAAAAACAACCAAGTAAATAACCTTAGAAAATTTGTAATAATGAATAAAAAAAAAAAAAAATTATAAATCCTTAATTTCATGTAAATAATTTAATGACATTTTGTTAAATGTTACTACTAGTGGAAGTTGTATTAACAATTTGAAGCATTTTGTTTTGATTTTGTAATGAAAACTTTACATAATTCATAATATTCTAATTGTCGATTGCTCATTGGCTATTATAACTGAATTATTTTAAAATTTAAATAAGTATTTTTAAATATAAATTTGTTTCATAAGTAAACTATTTCTAAAGAAACTTTTTATGCTGGAGAATCTCTACATTGTCTTTAATACTAGTACAAGATCATTCATTCACTGAAAAATTTAAGAATTTCAATGTTGTTATGTCCTTTGTTATTCTATATAAGGCTACTGAATGAATAAAAGCACTTATTTATGCATGCAAAGAAGAAAAGAATTTTTATATCTGGATCCCTGGAGCAGTATATGCTGGAAAACAAATTCAGCTGGTTCTGAAATTCAATGCATTCTGTATATTAAGTCAATAAATTGAATAAAAATATCTCATGTATGCAGCTCTGCTTACAGGAAGTTCGCAAAGTCAAAGAAATGCTGTACACCTGAACACATCTTATCGATTTAATGGAAAGTTTAACTATTCGTTTTGCATGATAGAGGCAAAGAAGTAATTTTAATACTAAAGCAACTTAAGTTTCTGGTCAACTTTTAAAATGATGAAGGATACCTTTAATTCATTTAAGGTACTTTGCATTTAAATTATTTAATTCAAACTTTTTAAAACAAATTTTTTTATTTAATTTCAAAATTAAAAAAACTACGAAAGATTAGTTATATTTTAAAAAAGCAGATTTGAAGTTCTTAATAACTTTAAATAACTCCAATTTAAATTTTTGATTGCATGGAAAGGTTATGAAAAAACAATAGCAATATTGTTCTGAAAAAAAAAAAAACATTGGTTAACAATAGGAGAACATTAATTGTAAATTGATTTGCTACATTAGGGGAATATTGCTACATTAGGGGAATATTGATTTGTTACATTAAAGGAACATTGATTTGTTACATTAGGGAACATTAATTGTACATTGATTTGTTACATTAGGGGAACATTGATTGTACATTGATTAAATAACTCCAATTTAAATTTTTGATAGCATGGAAAGGTTATGAAAAACAATAGCAATATTGTTCTAAAAAAAAAAAAATCTTACATTGGTTAACAATAGGAGAACATTAATTGTAAATTGATTTGCTACATTAGGGGAATATTGATTTGTTACATTAAAGGAACATTGATTTGTTACATTAGGGGGAACATTAATTGTACATTGATTTGTTACATTAGGGAACATTGATTGTACATTGATTAAATAACTCCAATTTAAATTTTTGATAGCATGGAAAGGTTATGAAAAACAATAGCAATATTGTTCTAAAAAAATCTTACATTGGTTAACAATAGGAGAACATTAATTGTAAATTGATTTGCTACATTAGGGGGAATATTGATTTGTTACATTAAAGGAACATTGATTTGTTACATTAGGGGAACATTAATTGTACATTGATTTGTTACATTAGGGGGAACATTGATTTGTTACATTATTAAGGAACATTGATTGATACATTGATTTGATACATTATTGTTCTAAAAATCTTACATTGGGGGAACAGTGATTGTACATTGATTTGATACATTAGGGGGAACAGTGATTGTACATTGATTTGTTACATTATTTGGGGAATATTGATTTTGTTACATTAAAACATTGATTTGTTACATTAGGGGAACATTGATTGTACATTGATTTGATACATTAGGGGAACAGTGATTGTACATTGATTTGATACAACAATAGAACAGTGATTTAAAAAATCTTACATTGGTTAACAATAGGGAGAACATTAATTGTAAATTGATTTGCTACATTAGGGGGAATATTGATTTGTTACATTAAAGGAACATTGGTTTGTTACATTAGGGGAACATTAATTGTACATTGATTTGTTACATTAGGGGAACATTGATTGTACATTGATTAAATAACTCCAATTTAAATTTTTGATAGCATGGAAAAGGTTATGAAAAACAATAGCAATATTGTTCTAAAAAAAATCTTACATTGGTTAACAATAGGAGAACATTAATTGTAAATTGATTTGCTACATTAGGGGAATATTGATTTGTTACATTAAAGGAACATTGGTTTGTTACATTAGGGGAACATTAATTGTACATTGATTTGTTACATTAGGGGAACATTGATTGTACATTGATTAAATAACTCCAATTTAAATTTTTATAGCATGGAAAGGTTATGAAAACAATAGCAATATTGTTCTAAAAAATTACATTGGTTAACAATAGGAGAGAACATTAATTGTAAATTGATTTTTTAGGGGAATATTGATTTGTTACATTAAAAGGAACATTGGTTTGTTACATTAGGGGAACATTAATTGTACATTGATTTGTTACATTAGGGGAACATTGATTGTACATTGATTAAATAACTCCAATTTAAATTTTTTGATAGCATGGAAAGGTTATGAAAAACAATAGCAATATTGTTCTAAAAAAAAATCTTACATTGGTTAACAATAGGAGAACATTAATTGTAAATTGATTTGCTACATTAGGGGAATATTGATTTGTTACATTAAAGGAACATTGGTTTGTTACATTAGGGGAACATTAATTGTACATTGATTTGTTACATTAGGGGAAATATTGATTGTACATTGATTAAATAACTCCAATTTAAATTTTTGATAGCATGGAAAGGTTATGAAAAACAATAGCAATATTGTTCTAAAAAAAAAAAATCTTACATTGGTTAACAATAGGGAGAACATTAATTGTAACTGAAAGACATTAGGGGAATATTGATTTGTTACATTAAAGGAACATTGGTTTGTTACATTAGGGGAACATTTTGAGTTGAAGCTCTATTTTTGTCATTAGCCAAATATTGATTGTACATTGATTTGTTGCTACACTGATCTACTGTCATTAGCCAAACATTGATTGTACATTGATTTGTTACATTAGGGGAATATTGATTGTACATTGATTTGTTACAATATGGGGACATTGATTTGTTACAATATGGGGACATTGATTTGTTACATTAGGGAAACATTGATTTGTTACACTACTGAAAAATTGTTCCAGTTTAACTTCACAGTTACACTTTACAATTTTAATTAAATTTTATTGCATAACATTAATGTTCTGGACAGATATTGCAGTGACTTAACTGCAACAGTTAGATATTATATGTCTTCTAGTATACATTTCTAGAACCAATCCTGTAATTATTTGTCGTATGTTTATTTATGACACTTCCCAAAACAATTTAATATATTATATGTTTCCTATGAAACGAAGGTCCAACGAATTTTAAACCAAATTGAAAAAGATAAAAATACTCCTTGAATAAAATAAACCTTGGATGCTAGTAACTAAAGAAAGGGGTTGAGGCAGAAGAGTGTCGTTTTTATCAGACATTTTCGAGTTGAAGCTCAACTGTCATTAGCCAAATAAAGATGCTATAGGAGAAGACTGACATTAATATTTAGTTCTTTTTCTGATTCAATTCCCATTTGACTCTTTTTATTTTTTTAGACATTCACCAAAAAAAGGGAATACAATTTCTTGAAATTACCCCTTTTGTGGTCCCTGCTACTACAAATAACTTTCTAATTGAAAACTCCTCGAGGGTTTCAATCTAATTAATCCGTATAGGCATCGGACTCAAGGATATAAAAATACTCAACTTCTTTCTTTTAATGTTCTTTTCACTCTTTTGTTAGTTAAATTTACACATAAATTTATTTCACGAGATTTTTAATGTCCAAAACCAAACTTGCAAAATAAAAACGATTACAATGTGAAAATTTGGATTTTTATCTCTAATTCTTTAAAATCCGTTTTTAATTTTTTTATAAGGATACCTTGGTAATGCTACTTAATTATTATCAGTGTCAAAAACTCCAATAGATATATAAATACACTATTAGTTCGGCAATGCTCATTTTATAAAATAGAAATCTTAAAATGCATGAAAGTGAAGAACTTGAAGAAAAAAGACATATACAAAATGATAAGGTAAAAACAAGTAATAAAAAAAGAATTTTTAAAGTCAATTCCTACTTTTTTTTTTTCACCTCTATTGCAGAAAGTCCGTTATAAATAATTTTCATTCATTTTTTAAAGTTTATCTGTCACCATCTATTGGTAGATATATGCAATTTAAATCTAACAAAAACTAAAATTAATTAATTATACTTAATTAATGAATTAATATTTAAAAAAACTGTATTAATATTTAAGTGTCATCCACTACAAGTTCAAAAAAATGTATTTGAAGTTGAGTGGATGAATAAAAAAGTATTTTATTAACGATTGAAAATTTGAACAAGATATATATAGGAGAGTGTGAGCTAATAGAAAGAATTGAATAAACATCAAAATTCTTTTTAATTATTTATTATGTTTTGTTTATCTAAAAAGGTATCTAGTATTTTTTTTATCTTTTTATTTAATGTTTTACCTATTATATTTGTTTATCTCTACTATCTGTAAGATCTTTATGAAATACGGATAACCTATTATTATTGCCTAAGACAAATGGAAATATCTGCCAATAATCAGCTTGCCTTGACCTCCATGGGGCTATTGTGCCAATGAAGAAGAAAACAATAGAAACATTTTATTTAAAAATAATGGACTTTATCTAAACTTTTTAACTAAGTGTTACGCTCATTGTTCCAGAAGTCTATTGAATGAGATTCAGAATGCTTTATCACTATAAACGAGGAAAAATAATTGATAAATTATTTTCACCAAAAAGATGAATCGTACAAAAAATACCGAAAAAAAAAACCACTGTGATTTTATAATGACAGTACTCATTTGTATTTTATTATAATAATGAATTATTAAAAAAATAGTTTAAAATGGTGGTATATAAAAATCTATTCTACCTTTTTAACTTAAATTCCTAATTTTTAAAAAATATTGAAATATCAGCATTCATAACTCAAATGGGGATCAATCATATTCTTGGATTAATGCTGTTTGTGTAGCTCAGTTTCTTATCATAGATATGAGATATTTACAGAAATTTTTATATCTTTAGGAAATATAATTTTTGTGAAATAGTCCAGTCGCGAAAATTCATTTAACGAAAAGTTCAGTAAGTTATCCTACACAATATTCCAAGAATACACATTGTTTAAAAAGTTTGTTGGTGACCTAAATTGTCAATTTAAAAAAAATATGAAATAGAATTGTCTGCAAGATACTATTATAGGAAAATGAAATTCATCGATAGATACAGGTGAATATTGAGAACAATTATGAACTTAAATATCGTTTTTTTTTTTTTATAAAAGGTATTTTATTACAATCATAATTAAATTCATTACTGAAAAATTTAACATTTAAACTATTGCTGCTTTATTTTAAAATAGATACTAGTGATTTTTTTAAATTAAAAAAAACTGTATTAAACGTTTTTGATTATTTAACGAGCTGCAAATAATGTTTCATCAAAACCCATAAATATATCATTCTGCAATAGAGAACTCGTTATTTTTCGTATTAAATCTTCTAATTGATTCTATGAATATTTATTTCCCTCATCAGCTTAAGATATTTCCCCACTGATATTTCATTCTAACATTTAGGAACTATAATAAAATCTAAAAGCAACATCAAAGTTACTGTCATTTATCGCATGTAATGAATTTTAGCAAAAAATCTATATTTTCATTTTAAGTGGAATAGCAAGTACTAGATATCAAAGTTTGTTGCAAAATCTCCATTCACTGGAAAAACTGAAAAAGATTTAATATGTTTGAATCAATTTTAAATAAAATACGTATTGAATAGATTTGAAAAGGCATTTAGAATTTAATAAAATGTCCTTTTCATTTGGTAAGGAAATGAATTCAAATGAATTCACTCATTACATTCAAATTCTAAATGAATTCAAGAAAGCTACATGATCATCATCTTATTACAGCTAGATGAAAAATGTATTGCTTCCTAAAGATTGCGTGATTGCTTTTGAATGCGGAAAATGAATAAAAGACTTTAAAGTGGGGAAATTTGTTGTCAATAAAAAATATTTTCAATAATTAAATATAGTTAATGTTATTCTATCTTTTAAAGTCATTTTAAACTATGTCATTGAACTTGTTTTACTTTTTTGAATACATATTTTATGGCTAATAATTATTTCATAATCATTTTGGTTATTTATAAATAATTCATACAGGCTTCATTTATCTATTATCCAAAATACAACATTGGAATATTAGTTTCTTTTTGACAGGAACAGCAAATTTATCCAAATAAGGAATCGTCTTTTTTTTAATTTACAGATTAAAATTTTTTATTTAATAACATAAGTACTTCTTTTATTATACTTTCCGTTAGATTTAGGTCAGTTATAACATTTCACTATTTTCATCAGAAATATGAGACATGAACAACATAATAACTGTTACCTTCAAAAATACAAGAAAAAAAAAAAAAAACAAACTCTTATGAAATATTTTTATGCAAATAGTTTCATTAATTTCCTACTCAAAATAATGAAAAATCTATAATTTTTTCCATTAATTTGCCAGTTGTAAAAGTACAAATAAAAACATCTTTAAAGCATTCAAGATAATTTAGTTTTTTTGATGGGTTTTTTGATTGAAAAAAATTGCTGGGTATATTGATATTCTCCAGCAAGAATTTGTTTAAAAAGAAGAAAATTCAAAATACTAACTAAAAGGCTAATTATTTTTTTTAAACTTGATCATTTAATAAGATTGGTAGAACATATTCAGATATAACTCAAAAAAGGTAGATTTTAATTTTACGAATATGAGTTAGGTATGAAGTCATAGTTGATAATGTTTTAATGTTGAGACTTATTTAATTAATGAAAACTAATGCGACCTTTAAAAATCAACATGATATTACGTTTTAACTTAAATTTATTCACAGAAATTTAACATATCCATAAGAAAGACATACTTAGTTTGATAGTTTATTAAAAATAATGCTACTTAATGTATTTTTAGCAAATTTTTATTATTTTTTTAAAAATCTTTTCTAGAAGATAAAGAGGAATTAGAAAAATACGAATACATTATACATATTTATAGTTCGAAATGCTAATAGACTGTTTTTAAGATTATAAAAGAAATTTACATATACCTCATTTAGGTCATAAATATATCATAAAGTAACCATTAAGGAAAGTATAGAGCAAACTTATTTTGCATTAAATTGCTCTCTTCAAAAATAACATTTAGAATATGTTTTGAAAAAATCAGATGCAAACAAATCGTCATATCCTTTGTGAGTACCAAGTACATTAAAAAAAATAAAAAAAAATTTCACTGAATTTTAATGACTCATTACTCCAGCAAACACGAATATATATTTATTACAGAATGTAGTGTAAACTTTCGAAAAAGAAAATTAAGTACAAAATCGATTACCCAAAAGTTCGAAACAAAATCATGCAAAATGCAAACATGACTAAACCCATTTTCACCCAGAAAATCACCGTCAATATTGAAATGGTGGAAGTGTATTATGCTGCAGACTGTATTTATGTCGTCCGTCTGTTTTTGATTGATAAAACTGGCCCACCACAGATGCGCAATGCCAGAAATTGACTTCGCATCGATTCAGTGGAGATTGAATTTCTTCATTGAACAAAATGGAAATCCATGTTTACTAAACCATTCTCAGAAGAAGGTAGATACCCGTTTGAATTCGAATAAATGTGCTTTTGCCGAAATTGAAAGGGAAAAAAAAGATGAACATCTTTGCTTTTATGTCACTGATATATTCTGAGTGCGCATAATGTATTGAGGAAAGTATATTTAAGTTGAAAATTTTTTTTCCTTACTGTACTTTTATTTATTTCTGTCAGATTAAAACATTTTTCAGTTTATTTAAAAAGCTGAGAAAGGGTTTATTGAGTTGATTTTTTAATGTATTTGTGCTCTGAATTCATGGTATACACCATTGCATTGGGTGAACGTCGTCTTCTGTGTTAAAAATAAATAATATGATATGGAGGAATTTCAGAGAGTGTGTTGCGTGTGTTAAAAATATACTATCTAAAAACTCTAATCAGGTCACGACTATCAGTAGAAGACACCCCATCATGGTTTTTTACTGTTGTGGCTGCATAGGGCACGTTACTAGGACAATCACAT